>PVJN01004031.1:0-94270 GCA_004026805.1 Lasiurus borealis | reverse complement strand
TCCTACCAATAGCACAGCTAAGGAGATGGACATTTACAATTCTTCATTGTTGCATCTGGAGACTCTAGACTTTATTCCTGTACCACCCTAATGCTCCAGGAACTTACCTTGGCACAGTACATTATTCTAAATCCCCATCCCCGTTCCTTTCATAGTCGTGAGCCTAAACTTATTTCAGTCACTTTAATAAAGAGACCACTTGAGGTATAACCAGATGGAGAATATTACTTCTTGAAAATTCATTATGAACATACATATTGCCGGATAATAAATGTTGTGGATGGTTCCTCTGATATTAAGAGGCTAGACAAGTATGTCCTTCCTCACAATTCATCTACATCCTTTACATCCTCCAGTGAAAGCAACATTACATCTTTTTTCTCTAAAAAAAAATTCTTACCATACAACTCAGGATTACATTTCATTTTTAAATCTAGCTTAAGAATTTCATCCACATTGGATATTCTGATTTTTTGACATAATATGAATGCATATAATTTTGGTAAAATTGATACCCAACATTTAAAACATCAATGAGAAGGAATGAAAAAAATATCATTTATTAAGAAATGAATATAGTGGAAAATATTTTGTTCATTCATTTAACAAATATTTATTATATGCTTAGTGTCTTATTTTAAGTGCACATAATAGCCCAGGGTTTACAGATGAAGAATCTGAATTAGGTACAGATGAGTTATAAAAGTTGTTCTAAGCTTTAGGGCAAAAAAATCTATATAGTAGTAAAGAAGTATTGTGCAAATTAGGCTAGGACACTGCAATGGTTCAAGTCCACCTCAGGAGAAGGGGCCTGGCACAGACCAAGCACCTAACAATAGATAGGGTGGACTGTGCCAGGACCAGGATCTGGTGAGAAGAATATGCAGAGGGCCCAGCTCTCAGCCCCAGCATCATGGCCACGGCTGGGGGCCGGGTTTGATTCTGATCCAAGGCAAATACCTAGGTTGCAGGTACCCCCCTGGCCAGGGTCCAGGTCAGGGCTCATGCAGAAGACAACCAATCAAAGTGTGCCTCTCCATATTGTTTCTTTCTGTTTTTTCCTCTCTCTTTCACACTCTCTAAAAATCAATGGGAAAATATCCTCATGTGAGGATTAAGAGAAAGAAAGAAAGAAAGAAAGAAAGAAAGAAAGAAAGAAAGGCCATATCCTATGAAAGAGACATCTTGAAAATGCCTAAACATATGTGTTATTTTGTCGTGGTGAAGGGACCGGAGTCCGTGTTGATGAAAACACCTTGGGGGTTGCAGCAGCCAGCAGTGGCAGCAGCAGAGCAAGATAATGGTCACCTGGTTGCTGCCTGCAGAGGGAGGCAAGACTGCGGCTTAGGCTCACTCCCTGCAAAGAGCAGGCCTAAGATGTCAGTAGGATATACCCTGAGGGCTCCCAGACTGTGTGAGGGGGCAGATTAGCCTGAGAGCCCCTGACCCCAGTGCATGAATTTTGTGCACCAAGCCTCTAGTAAATAAATAGTTTGCCAGCTTCTCATCATTTTATCTTGGGATCCAGGAAAATGTTGTAAGCTTTAGGCTAGAAGTATCACTCCTCCATCACACTACATTTGACAATCAGTCATTGTTTCAAGGCTTTTGTTCTATGCATCCTTTAAAAGTACTTTAACAAAGAAGGTTTGCAATAAACCAGGTGCACATTTCAATTCCCAAATTAGGCAATCTGAAAATGTTAGACATTGCCATTGAACTACCATAAAAGATCTACCATTTCTTTATTATTGGGAGGCAAAAAGCTGAAAATATATAGCCTAATTTATTCATGTGGCTTGTTAGTAAAATCTGAAGAGCTATCCTATAAGAAAATAAGAGGAATTAAATTATTTTTTCACTAACATTATAATAGAAGGGTTTTAGTCAGCATTTTTGAAATATCAAGCCCAAATTTTAGTTCAAAATAAAAAAAATGATTAGAAAATAATTTTGATACATTCTCTGTTTATATTCAAACACAGATATTTGGCTTTCTCTCCTTTATATTGTAAAAGTTCAAATCACAGCACAAAATCATGCAAGAGGGAAAAAAAATACTATTATTTTGTATTGCTCTGAAATACAGGTGCATTGAAAACTACTCTAAATTGAAAATGCTCCCAATGCACAGTGGTAAAGCAGCATTATGTAAGTAAATTATGCTCTCAATATCAGATGTCAGATTAATCTAGAGTTTTAGCTCAGTCTGAATCAAAATCTTAAAGACAATTTGAATGCATGTACTTTTCTTCCTATTACCCATATGCATCTTACCATAATATTTAAAACACGTAGGTGGCTTTGAAAGAATAGTGCCAGAATAATAAACAGGATTCATATAGATATTACTTTCAATTTAGGTATAATGAGCCCCTGGAATCATGTTTAAATGATAATATACAGAATTTGAATGCATCAGGATTAATTCCTTAATTTACTTAGCATCCTTGTAATGTTGGCATGTAATTTTTTTTTCTTGAACAAAGCAGGGCCAGCAACCTCTTCTGTAAATCTCCTGATGATGAGCTATACCAGGCTTTGTAGGCCAAACCACCTGTGTCACAGCTGCTCAAAATAGCCATTCTATATAATAAAAGACTAATATGCAAATTGACCAAACGGCAGAATAACCGGTCACAATGACGTGCACTTAACATCTGGGGGTAGACACTCAATGCAGGAGCTTTCCCCTGGTGGTCAGTACATTCCCACAGGGGTAGCGCTACTCAGCCAGAAGCTGGGCTTATGGCTGGAGAGAGCCTCTTCCACCTCAACAGCCTCTCCCATCTTTGAGACAGTTGGGCATCTCCCAAGGGCTCCCAGACTGGGAGAAGGCACAGGCTGGCCTTAGGGACCTCCCTTCTCCCCGCAAGTGCACAGATTTTGTGCACTAGGCCTCTAGTATATAATATATAAAAATTAGGCTTATCTGTACTCGTATACCACCTTATAAAACCAAAAAAGGACTGAAATTTTCCTGAGGTCCATAGTTTGCCAACCCTTGATATACTGCTTTAAGGTTCTCAAAATAGTCAATTGACGCTTAGGATCACAAATTCCAACTTCTACGCCATAGCCAGTTTTGCTCAGTGAGTGGATATAGAGTTGATCTGTAGACTGAAGGGTCCCAGGTTTCATGCAGGTCAAGGACACATGTCTGGGTTGTGGGCTCAATCCCCAGTAGGGGTCCAGTGGGAGGCAGCCAATCAATGATTCTCTATCGTTATTGATGTTTCTACTTCTCTCCCTCTCCGTTCCTCTCTGAAATCAATAAACATATATTTTAAAAAACTTCCAACTTCTATATTTGGTCAGGTAGATTCAGTCTTTTAAAAAATGGCAATATTATTAGAACATATAATGTAGGGAGTTACCAAAATACTAACTGTCGGAAATTGCGGTGACTTCCTCATTATGATACAACCAGCTGACAACAGGTGCAGGTGAGCTGCTAACTCGGCAAACCACTTCGGCATCCTCTCCCTGCTTGAATTCTTGAGGCGATACCACTTCTCTGAAAGTGAGCTTTTCTGTATCAAGAAAGCAAAACAAACCATAAAAGTATTATCGCTTATTTCTCTCAATAAGCTGTTTCAGAATCTGTGTTGATTGATGTGATAATGAAATAATTAACGAAAATGGAATGCTTGAAAATCTTAAATCAGATCATATGACTCCTCTGCCTGGCAACTTCTTCCCACATCACCGAGAAAAAATTCCCAAGTCCTTACAATCCCACTCCAGGTCTAGTATGAACTGAAGTCTGTCCCACAAATCTGATCCAACTTTCTCTCCCTTCTTGTGCTCTGTGCTCCAGATAAATGGTCATTTTTCAATTCCTTCAACACTCTGAATTTGCACATCTTAAATTCCTTCACATTTCTGCCTGCTTGACCACCACAGATTTAAAAAAAAAAAAAGGCCATCTACCTTCCCACTCTCACTATCTTATTGCATGGAAAGTAGCATCTATGCATTTTTTTCAAAGCTTACTCACTAAAATATCAGCACCTAGTGGTTGGTGTCATCTCCTGTTTTAATCATTACCGAGTCTCTAAAACTTAGAATATTGTCTGCCATGTTGAAGACATACAATAAATGTGACCAACTAGTGAATAAATAGGATAAGTATGCTCGATGAGAAAAGTTCACAAAAGTAATGCAGTGTTCTTGCCAAGGAGGGAAAAATATATATATTTACTTAATATATATATATATATATATATATAAATATTTAATTAAATATTAAATATTAAATATTTATATAATAAATATAAATATATATATTTATTTTCACAAATAAAATATTGGGGATCTTCCTTTGCAACATTTAAAGTAAGAAAACTCTTTCTTATTTGTATGCATATATGCATAACCTGTGCATATATGCATAACACAGACAATGATGTAGTAAGGACCTTATGGACATAGGAGAGAGCTAAAAGAGGTTAATGGGGGGAAAAGGAGGACTTGGGTAATAATTTAAAAAATAAATATTTAAAAAAATATTTCCAAATATGAGCTTAGAAACTAATGGGGGAAGGGGTCAGGCCAAATCAAGAAAAACGAGGATGGCATTGTGCCAACAATCTCCCTGCTCCTCAAAGAGGAAGCCATGCTGCAGATATACTTTGAATTAAAAAAAAAAAAAAAAAAAAAAAAAAAAACCTTGTCCTGGAATAATATTAAACAAAGTTCTAAGAAGCGATACCTTACAACTAATATTCAAAATGCTATATAATTTTTTCACTGGTAGAAATGCTAACTACCATATATTGATTGTAAGGCATTGTTCTACGTTCTGTCTGTAATATTAACTAGAAGTCCGGTGCACAAAATTCATACACGGGCAGGGGGAGGGGGTGTTCCTCAGCCCAGCCTGCACTCTCTCCAATCTGGGACATCCCTCTCAATCCAAGACTACTGGCTCCCAACTGCTTGCCTGCCTGCCTTCCTGATTGCCCCTAACTGCTTCTGCCTGCCAGCTTGATCACAGCCTAATCATTCCCCTGCCAGCCTGATTGATATTTAACTGCTCCTTTGCCAGCATGTTTGCCCTTAACTTCCCTCCCCTGCAGGCCTGGGTTCCCCCCAACTGCCCTCCCCTGTAGGCCCAGTTGCCAACAACTTCCCTCTTCTGCTATCCCAGTCACCCCTAATTGCCCTCTTTTGGAGGCTTGATTGCCCTCAACTGCCCACCCTTGCAGGCCTAGACCCTCAGAACTGCCCTCCCCTGCTGGCCATCTTGTAGCAGCCATCTTGTGTCCACATAGGGGCAGCCATTTCGTGTGCTAGAGTGATGGTCAATTTGCATATTACTCTTTCATTAGATAAGCTAGAGGCTTTGTGCACAGGTGGAGGCCATCTGGTTTGCCCTGAAGGGTATCCCAGATTGGGGTGAGGGTTCCTTTGGCACCTGGGCTGGCCTGGGTGAGGGGCCTGTGTTGGTTTGCTGGCTGGCCATGCTCCCTGGTGACCCAAGTGGAGGCCCTGATATCTGGGATTTATTTACCTTCTATAATTGAAACTTTGTAGCCTTGAATGAAGCCACATCTCCTGCTTGCTCCATGGCTGTAGCCATTTTTGTTGGGATTTATTTATCTTCTATAATTGAAACTTTGTAGCCTTGAGTGGAGGCCTAGGCTAGCCAGGGTGTGTGGAAAGCTTGGCTTCCTCCATTGCCAGGGAAACCCAAACCTCCTGCTTGCTCCATGCCTACAGCCATCTTGGTTGGGTTAATTTGAATATTACTCTTTTAGTAGAGAGAATATAGTCATAAAAAAATCTATGTATGAGGTAGGGACTATTATTATACCCATTTTATAAGTGAAGAAACTAAAGACAGATGGGTTAGGTCAGTGGAAAACTGTGACTCACAAGCCACATGCAGCTCATGAGCCACAGTTGTCGCTCTGTTGACTAATGAGTTTGCTGACCATTGAGTTAGGAGATTGCTTAAGACCACTAAATGAAGTGATAGAGCCTGGTTTCAAACCCAGATAGTCGACAGTGTTCTTAATGCGGGCAATGATTTCTAAGAGTAAAAAGGGGAAGAGCAGTGATGGATTTCAAATCATATAATGACGTGCAAGCATGGAGATGCGTTTTAACAAAAGGCCTGGTGGTGAGAAAGCCGGCGAGATACCCGTCTTCACTGGATGAGCTTTCAGCTTTTCCTCTGTCTACTCCTGTTCACTGACTCCTCCCCTGTTCTCAGTCCAGACTGGTCACTGCTTTCACATAGGCCATTTCACAGGTACTAATTCTAACCTTTTATTTTAGAGTGAAAAAGTTACTCCATACATTCTATACCACTAACTGAACTCCTGTTCTTTTATTTACCCAGCAGGTTCTTAATGGCCTGAGAAAATGTAAACATTTCCATGTGTATTATTTAACTGACCTAATTGGCTCCATCTATATATTTATGATTGACCATTCCCTTTATTTATTCTATTTTAGAGTTGCAGTACGGTAAAATAACATAAGCTACTATCTGTAAACATCTAAAGAACACTGCCTCGTCCAATAGTTCTTAATGCCTGTTAGTTTTTATTAAACGCATGTTATTTTGTGTTTGATTTTTAAGCACAATTTTAATCAACTAATAAATGCATGACTTACGGTAAATTTCCAAAACCACTGTAGCTTCTTGTGTCTGTCCTTTGGCATCTGTTGCTTGACAACGATATATCCCTGCATCTTCTATGTTTGCATTGTAGATGGTTAATCGTGACCTGACACCCTCCTTCTGCACCATTACCCTCTGTGTCGAAATGATCTTTTCTCCTTGAGGATTATACCAGTCTATACTCTCAGGCTCACCAATTGCTGCAAAGAATCATGGAAAAGAAGTGTTTGAAAATATGATCCAAGTGTTTGTTTTTGTGCTGACATTTACTTATTACATAACAGTTTTTCACAATTTTGAAGAAAAAATAAAACAACTTAAATAGGGAAAGACTGGAAATCTGAAAATCTCACCAGATTGAAAGTAAACACAAATGTTAGAACACATGTTGTCTTATTTATCCAATGTTGAAGTTTCGATCCCATTTGAGTAAACAAAACTGAAAAGTTCCATAGGAAATATCAGGTATACTATTTAAGCAACAATAACTGAATACTTACCATAGTAATCTATGGGTTTTCACTAAGGACACTTACAAAACTGCCTTGGCCATTCAGTCAAAAATAGATTACTGACAGATATATCTGAACAGAATCATGATTACTAACATGTTTTTACCTCCTTGCTTCTCTTTGTTAGGGTAAAGAGTTAGAATTTTTTTTTGCCTGATAAAGCAGAGCTCATAAAAATGTAAATCTCATAAAAAATAAATTTTGGTTTTTGGTAATACTAAACTTTTTATAAATATCCCAAGTCTTTCTATTTGTACAGATATGACCAATGAAAAATTTTAATATGAGGCCTTAATCTTTTTTTCTCAAATCAGTACTTTGATAATTTTAAGCTAAAACTGTTAACTGTTTAGTCATAGGATAATTAGAATGCATTGAAACGCTACTTATCCCTCTAAGCAATTATAAGCAAAGCATTACAGATTAAACATATATTTAGGTTTTCAATTCAGAATCTAGGACATTATCCCCTTTGTAAAAGCTGACGATTTCTGTGTCTGCTTTTGGTCACAAAATGCTATATTTCACCTAACGTAGGGATAATTTGTGGAAGCAGCATACGGTACTAACTCAAAACTATCCGGGAAAATGCATAAAGTTAGCTAACATTTGTAGGACCACCAAAAAAAATTGTTCCTTCTTATTTTTGTCCCAACAAGAAGCTTTAGAAATGAATTAGTATCCTTTCTACATCAAATGAGACAGGCTACTTTTTAAAAGGATCTCAGTTATTTTATTTTCTGTGTTTCTGAACAGATCAAAATATCACAGCAGTTACAGGATGACTTCTTTAGGGTATCTTTTTAGCTGCAAGTTCCCAATACTAAGTCTAAGGATTTGATGAATAAAATAGAGATGTCACCAAAGAATAGTGTCAATGAGCATGAGTTTGAACAATACAAAAATCTCATTTTATACAGTAAAATGTAGGTAATATGATGTGAAATATTTTATATATTTTTATTATGAATAATACTATTATGGAGAGTTTACTCTGGATTTTTATGGATTTTTTTCTGGCATTTCTGGTAATTAATAAATTTCAATAACACTTTTCATGTTATTTTCTTGATAAGAGTGACCCACCAGAGAAATTAATAAATACAATGATACTTTTTATTGTCTTGAAAACGTAGTATAAAAATTATTTTGCTACAAATGATATACTCTTAGTTCTTTGAGGATCGGACTCCATTCTAACTTCCCTAAATTTCAGATATATTTATTTATTGTGTCTCAGGTGTCTGTGATTTACAGTACAGTACAATGAAACTATAGAGTCACATCATCACAGACACCAATGTAGAGGAAAAAATACATGCAAGCTTTCTAATTTGCATGGGTTCCTCACATCTTTACTTTTAGATTCTTGTTTCACTACTATATAAAACAAAAATAAGGACACTTTCATGATAACAGTATAATTCTTGGTTATAGCTCTTTATATAAAAAGAGAAAAATGTTTAGTTATTTTGTCTTATTATTTAGAGCAGAACTCAGTACCATTGAATTATGTTAATTCATACTTTTAAACTTAATTTGACAGAGGCAATTACTTTACATAATTTATATTTTATAATATTCAAATTAAATAAAATACTATTTATATAAATTTATAAAAATTAATTTAAAGTTATTTCACTTTTCTATGATTAATACAATTGTACATTTGTGTATATAAAATATGGATGAGATTTAGAAACAATGACCTACATGCTTATGTCGATGATTTGATGACATCATAAGTGATATTAAATCAGTTTCACCCTGCTTTTCATTTGTCAATATATAAAAATATGGATCAACACCTTATCAATTCTAAACTTTATGAAGGCAAATGTATAAAAACTCATGGCCTTTATTAGTTTTTCATAGATATGGTTAATATAATATAACTAGTGGTCCAGTGCACAGATTTCATGCACATTAAAAGGGAATTAATTACAGGAAATGTTTTAATATTGCTATTTACACTTTCTATATAATAGAGGTATCACAGATGAAAGAAAATTAGTAAAATTTATATGAAAATATTCCTTCTGTCAGAGTATGGGGTACGCCATGGGACCCAAAGTCAAGTCCCCGACTACTCGCACCTCACAATCAGGGGGGCCCAGACATAGCCAGCCCCACCTCCATTGGGAGAGATCCAGACCCGGCTGGCCACACCCCCATCAAGTCCTGCCAGACAGGGGCACAGCCTCAGGTCCCCTGTAAAGCCCCACCAAGGCTGGGGGTACAGCCGAGGTCCCCTACCCCAGTGTAGTGGCAGGGGTCATAGCCAAGATCCCAGTCAAACCCCGCTAGGCAGGGGGCACAGCCTCAGGTCCCCTGCCCTGACCTGGTGCCACACAGCCTCAGGTCCCTGCTGGTCATTTGTTATGGGACACCTGCCTCCACTGTGGACACAGCCATCTTGTGTCATGGGAACCCTGCCTCCACTGTGAGTGCAGCCATCTGTGTTACAGGAACCTGCCTCCATTGTGGTGCAGCCATCTTGTGATATCATGAAGGTCAATTTGCATATCACCTCTTTATTATATAGGTATCATAATATAATTTAAAATATATAGTATATGTAATTATAATATAGTATATTATATAGCTTATATACTAAGGATATGATTGATATATATGTTATTGTAACTATATATTTTTAATAATTTTATAATGATAAGCCATGCCATTCTCAAGATAACTTTATAATGCATTTTATATCATTCCAATCCTATCTAAATCCAGTTGTGAATTGCTTAAATAGAAACAGAAATAGAAAAAAAATATGAAAATACTCTAGAAATCCATTTAGGCACTAAGTGAATATTTTTTAAAACTAAAAATGAAGTTTTCTTTTAAAAAATACTAAGTATAAGGATTTTATAAATAAAATAAATATTATGACACTAAGTATAAGTAGGATGTATTCATTTGTGAGTTCCATAGTGTGCTGAATTAAAATTTGTGTTTAAATATTTAAATCTCTTCTGAAAAATTCAGCATGTGTTCAATTAAACTGAATGAAGTCAATATAATTTCCCATAAGCGTTATGACATCTAATACTTTTGATTAGTCACAAAAATCTTGAATTTTTTCCTGATTAAATAACTATTTTTAAAAATCACTTTTTATAAGGATAAATTTGATTTGCTTTGTCCTAAAATTTTCAGCAGATATAACTGTAATGCAGTGTACCTTATTTCATTTATTCATTGTATATTTATAAAGATTATTTATAATGTTTACATTCACCCTAACATTACTATCTACACAGGTATAATATTTTAATTGATTTACATCAATGTATATGCATTATATTTGATTATAAATTATTTTCCAAATAAATTATCTAATTTGACATCCAAAATTAATAAACAGAAATAAAATTCATTCTATTTAATATAGAAAACATAATGATTGATACATTTCCAATAATATAAGACCAATGATAAGACTTTATTTTTAGAGAATTGTTTTGCATATTTTAAATTTTGCCAATATATTATATTAAATAATTAAAGCAATAAACAAATTATCTGAAAATATTTGTAATACATACCTGTACATGTGAAGAATTTAGATTCACCCACACTAAGCTCTACTTTGCTAAGTGAAATTGTCACTTGAAGAAGAGCTGAAAAAAATATTTGAGTAACAATTAATTATGGTTTAAAACATGAATTCTAAGATTTTACTACATAATCTATAACCACATTACTTAAACAGCACTTACCTACCCCAATTTTTATTGCCCATAAAGAGAAATGAAAGTTTTGTAAAATATGATCTAATAACAAAATGTTACATTTTATTATACACTTCTACAACCAGACCAAATAAAGGACTCATTCACACTAATATTTTGAAATTTGTTTGTCAATTAATGACGAAATTAATCTTCAGACAACTGTTTCATATTTACATGCTAGATTTATATGCTCCCCCCTATATGATTAGGCAACAGCTAGGGAAATATTTAGCCCTAAATTTGAAACCTTGTTACAAAAAGTATATCCTACACTGTTATTACAACAATAAAAACATAAATTAAATTCATTTTGAGTACCTACTAAAATATTTCAATGAAAGGAGACATACATGGGGAATAGAAGAAGCACTGCATTGGGAAAGGTTAGTGAATATTTATTTTGACAAAATAAATAAGGACAATGGCAATAAATACATGAGATGTTCAATAATTTTTCCAAAATTTACAATTAAATAGGTGAAAAATCTGGAAATTGTTTTAATTCAAATTGAAATATATCTTATCTATATCTATCTATATCTATCTATATCTATATCTATATCTATATCTATATCTATATCTATATCTATATCTATATCTATATCTATCTATCTATATAAAAGCCTAATGTGCAAAGAATCTCCTGGGAGTTTGACCAACCATGAGTTCAATTGACTGCTAAGACATGTGCTGACCACCAGGAGGTGGCCCAGAATGAACTGAGGCCATGGACAGAAACCTGCAACTGCTAGGGATACCTATACAAGAATTGCATGCACTAGGCCTCTAGTTTCTAATAGAATGATAGAAGAGAGTGTAACTATCCCCCAGAACCTTGTTTGACCATCTCTTATTTTCAAACATGCATGATAAGTAATGGAGCTGTTGGTAACAAAACAATAACAACAAACTAACAAAGAAAAAAAAATCTAAACACTAGAATATAAGTCAAGAATTTATAGATCAGAGCAACCAAAAGATGCATATATTGCAGATATTTGATCAAAGCTTGTCTAGAAAAGGGGGTGCTACAGAACTCTTGGTAACACTGGACTGGAATAAAGTTAATCCATATTTAAAAAAAAAAAAGGATAAGAATAAATCAGCCCACTAAGCAAAGTTGTCTTTCGCAAATTCCACAAGTTAAAAAATTTGAGATTTCCCTTATGAGAGCCTAAAGAGATGGATTGTGTTTTTGGAACCCACAATTCTGGCCTGTGTAGAGGAAAAATATTTCTCCTCAAATAGATTAACCACTTTTTCACCATATTCCATGTTTTGGATTTGGCTTTATTTAGCTATAAAGGTGATCTTTGGGAAATCCCAACCTGAAAAATTAAACTAAAAAGCAGTGACATGTGTAAGATTCATAAGTAAGTGACTGAAGCAAACATAATTCTCCTTTTGTGACCAAAAGCAGACTGCCCAAGATTTTTATAAATAAAGCTCTTTTTAACCTACACACACACATTGTGACATTATAAACTAGACAGTACACTAAGGCACTATGAAGTCAGTCAGCTGAAACAAACCAACAGGAGAAGAACATGAAATTTAAAAAATTTGAAATTAGATTAATTAGGTAACATAACTATATTTAAACAATGTTAATTCCAATGAGAATTCACAGAAGAGGGCTTTTCCTTTGTAGAAATCACCAATTCCCTAGGTAAGCTTAGTTTATGGGTAATGGGGTCAAAAGAGGCAAATTACGGAAGTTAAGAATAAATCAGCCCACTAACAATTCCCTTATAAGAAGCTTGAACCCAAAAAGGTGGGTGGTGTTTTTGGAACACACAATTCTGGGCACAGGGGTTTTATAATTTGGGGGAGTTTGGGACATACCTACCAATAGAAGGGAAGGAAGCAAAAAAAAGATAATATGGTTGAAAGAAAAATAGTGATTATTTTCCTCTCTCTCACATTCCCACTCCCTTTACTTTCTTCTTTAAGGCATTATTAATAGCAACAATTACATTTTCCCCTTGTATCTTCAGTTTGAATTTTCCCAAAGAGCTAATACTCCAATTTTCAACCCTCAGCTAGTATTCAATTAGATAGAATATTTTAATTTCAAACTTTTTGTGTGCAAACTGAACCCATTACCCATCCCTAAAAACAAACAAGCAAACAGCTCATATTCCATTTTTGGTCACCATTAATGAATTTTCAAACTTTGAAGTTATAACCTCTGAAATAGCATGGGTATGCATTTTTGTTTATTTCCAACACGCTTCCCCTATACATAAGATAAATAATTTGAAACCTTGTTACAAAAAGTATACCCTATCTTTAATGAATGTGAGATATTTAATCTGTGATAGTAACATATCAAGTTCTAGATTTTTCTCTTCATCTCTTTTCTCATGGAAATATTTATCAGGCTACTTCATGAAAACCTTTTTAAAACTGTTTAATTTCACTTGCCTACACAAACATATTCAAAAAGGATTTCTTTTGGGCCAATTAAATAACTATTGCACACATCTCAATGGAAAGAAACTTACCTTTACAAGTTTATTTACAATTGTCCCTTCTCAGTGCCTCTGCAGTATAGACAAGGTGAATTATGCCCACCTCTTCTGCACTGACTCCCACCTTCCCAACACTGTGCATTTGCTCCAACTATTTCCTCTGCCTTCACCACCCTTTCTCACACCACCATATGGCTGGCTATTGGCTAGATTCAAAACAAACCCAGAATATCAGTAACTTTGTAAACCATTCTTTAAGATCTGTATCAATGGCATCAGCAAATACATATTTTTGCTCAACCGGCATTTCCAGCCCTAGCTGGTTTGGCTCAGTGGATATGAGCTTCAGTCTCAGGACTGAAGGGTCCTGAGTTCAATTTCCAGTCAGGGCACATGCCTGGGTTGTTGTGTGCTTAATCCCTGGTGGGAGGCTTGCAGGTGGCAGCTGATCAACAATTCTATCTCATGACTGATGTTTATATATATCCCTTCCTTTCTGAAATCAATAAAAATATTTTTAAAGAGGCATTTTCACTAAGCAAATGAAACATGTTGATAATTATATTCTGTTCTCTACCTTATTTAATGTAAACTCCTAGAGGTAAAGACTCATCAACCTCCCTTCTGTCTCTTCTAAACTGATTATATGAATACATGAGAATAATGGGCTGACATCCAGAGCTCATTGTACAAAACGTACAGAACATATAAAGTATTAACAATATAAAATTTCATAATGACCTCACTGCCTTAAACTGAACGTAAGGGTTTCAGAGAGTTTGAGAAGTATCCACCAATTATTGTGTAAATAATCCCCATATTTAACTTTGGAGTACATTTGTATTGCTTTCCTAAGGAAGAATCTATAGGGAAGACATAACTTAAAAGATATAGGCACTGATTTGCCCCTGGGTGTGATACATAACATATTCATTGTAACAAAATAAAATTTAGCTTAAAGTTAATTAGGTCTCTTATATTAAATTATTTGGTTATTTTTTTCATTCAGTACAAACTATTAATTCATACATAAATCAGGACCATATTTATCATGGGCATTTTGATAACATTGATCTAAGTTAGGTATTAAAATTAGTTAAAGAAAACACATAATTCTCTAGTTTAATGCATTTGCCAAATGCTATGATTGCTGTACTTAATCCCCTCAGACACATTACATATGAATATTAAGAAAAACCTGGATAATTACATTTAGGGCTACACCTTGAACACTGCTTTAGTTACTTAAATCCGGAATTTCTTGCGATCATTGTTGACCTATGGCCACCTCCAACACATTCATATTGGACTCAACTGTCAAAAGAAAAGAAAACGCGTCCCTATGGCCAAAAGCCGTGTTCAGACAAAACAGGGCAGCGATAATTCATTTGATATCTGTCCACTTAATCTTCCTGTCATTTCTGGCGTTTCAATATAGACACAAAGGAATGAAAGTGGATATTGATATGGGGCCTTTATTTCATTTAGAAAAAAAAATGATATTAAACTTTTTTTTCTAAAAATTCTATTTAGGATAGGGCTTGCAGTTATAATATCTGTGGCATTCACTAATGCTGAAAACATCTTGATATTGTATTCTTCTTGTATCTTTGGAATAGATATAATGACTTTGAAGAAAACTATGAAGGGTATAATGTTATATGGATTCATTTCATATAAGGGGCACTATTGTTTAAATGGTGGCATGTCTTATAAATTAATCAATACATTATGTTTTTGTATTCGAGTTGTGGTTAGACCATCAGAATGCAGAATCTTCACAAGATATTATTATTCAAGGTAAGAAAATGTTTTGAATATACACACCGAAAAATGGATCCATGATAAATATATGTCCTCTGTGAACTATTTTTAAAGAAAATGCATGCAATATCAATTTTAAAAGTAGAATTCAGTAAGGTAAATTTTATCAGGACTTTTTGATTGTATGCATTTTGCCAATCACTCTTTAAATTATATGGTTTACAGTAAGGATAAGACATAGTTCCTGACTTTAGGGATTTACAATTTATTTGAAGACAATAACAAAACTAAAATTATATATGATAAAATGAGATGATATGTACCAATTATGGCCATCATGAGGTTTATGATCAAGAAGGCCATATAGAGGGCACTAAACATTTTTTATTAAAAAAAGGTGGGATAGATAGTTTAATAAAAAACAGAAAATTTGGATCATCCTAGGTCAGCTAGGGCAAAGAAATGATCAAGAAACATTCAGTGGATAACACGTAAATCAATGTAAATGAGGTGGACCTCATGTATAATATATTACATAATATAGTATCATCTGACAGTTTTAAATAGATGCTGGAGGATCTCAAAAGCCATGGTCAACTTTATTCCATTAATTATTTATAAATAGAAATGTGAACATGACAAAATTGACATTTAGTAAAGAGAAGTCAGAGTATAGGATGGCTGACAAATTGAAGGAGTCAAGCACTAGGGTACACCATAATGATCACCTAGAATGGCTGATGGCAGAGTACACGGAAAGGTAGGAATCCTAATATATAAAAACCCTGGGTCCATGCCAACTGGAGGCTCGACCAACTGGAAGTCAGTCCTGCAGACAGTGCTGGATTGCCGAGGTGACCCAGCACAGACTACTATGGCAAAAGGCAGGGTGAACCAACACTGACTACTGAGGGGGCTGCAAATCAGTCCAGGAAAGAGGCCTGAAGAGGGAAGCAGAGTCTGATCTGTAGCCTCTGTGGCAGCTATTGATCAGCATTTGCCTCTCTCTTTCTCTCCTGGCCTGGCCAGTAGCCGCACCTCCATTTCTCTCCAGGCCTCCCTCCACCAGGGCTGCTGATCAAGCCCCTGCTTTCTTATCAGGCCCCATTGATAGGCCCAGAGATGGTGACTGGCATAGAAACTGACCAATCGAAACCAAATCCAGGTAAACTGTGAGGAACCAATGGCTGGTAGGATACGTAGTTTTGGATGCTGACTAGCATAGCAAGTGACCAATCAGAACAGGCAGAGGAGGGCAATTGGGGGTGAGATCAGGCCAGCAGGGGAGAACAGTTAGGGGCAGTCAGGCTGGCAGGGAAGGGCAGATGGGGGTGACCAGACTTGCAGGGGAAGGCAGTTGGGGGCAACCAGATAGGCAGGGGAGGGTAGTTGGGGGCGATTGTGCCAGAAGGGGAGCAGTTTTGTGTTACTCAGTCTGGCAGGGGAGCAGTTAGAGGGTGATCAGGCTGGCAGGCAGAAGCAGTTAGTAGCCAGTAGTCCCGGATTGTGAGAGGATGTCCGACTGCGGGTTTAGGCCCAATCCCCCCAGGGGTCCCATATTGGAGAGGGTGCAAGCTGGGCTGAGGGACACTCAGCCAGTGCATGAATGTCATGCACTGAGCCTCTAGTATATGTAATAAAAACAAAGTAGGAGTCAGCTTTGTGATCAATTAGAACTTCAGTTAAAAAAGAATAAAGGAAAAAAATGTTAAGATTTTCCACTTCAGTGATGAAACGAGGGTCACCCACATAAAAAGGAATTTCAGGAGAAGAGATCATTAAATGGGAAAAGATGAAGCTGTCATGTATTTCATAAGTGAAAATTATTTCCAAAATAGAACACAGGCAGCATTTTCACAAAGATAACGGCTATCACAACAAAGCTTAAATTCCTATTTATAATTTAAGTAAGCGCCCAGGCCAAACAGCAAGATATGCAAAAGGGACATTCTTAATTTACAAGAATGTAAATGTAATGAAGCGCCTGGCATTTTTAAGTTCTATCTGGAGACCAGGAGCTCTTTGCAGCTTGCTACAACATTTAACGGTGGCATTTAAAGGGGCCAGTTTATCACTCGCCGCGATTTAAAAACTGACAACTTAATCAGTCTACCACGCGTCTGACACAAAGCAGAATTGTATCCGTTTAAAATTCCAGCAGCCACGCAGAGGCAACTTCAGGTATCGATTTATCTTGGGACAATGACTTGGAAGATTTGTAAAGTAGGCACTTTTTTCCCCGCTTTGGGATTTAGAGGACTAACGGACTTACCTAGTAATTTTATAGAAACTCTTAAGGGGTCTTACTAATAGAAGGTCCTTATACCTTAATGATTATACCAAAGGAGTGAGAAAACACTTTTTCATTGAAAACGCATTTTAAAATTGTATCTTCATTGAGGAAATGAGGTGAATGATTATATTGTTTTATTATCATTAAACTTTTATGTCAATATATCACAGCAGCCTATTTGGCTCTTAGGTTTTGGAAGTCACTACAATATTCAAGAAAATTCAGAAATTTTGGAGCATTTAAGGTTGAGATACTCTATCCTTTAAAATCAGAAAAATCTGATGGCCATTTTATCAAATTGATGGTCACAAATCTGGTGACCATTTTATCAAAATTACTTTTAACAACTTGTTTCACCTAAATTTGCCAAGACGACCAAGTTGAACTATATATATATATATATATATATATATATATATATATATATATATATATATATATATTTATTTATTTATTTATTGATTATTTACAGAGAGGAAGGAAGAGGGATAGAGAGTCAGAAACATCGAGGAGAGAGAAACATCCATCAGCTGCCTCCTGCACACTCCTCACTCCGGATGTGCCCACAACCAAGGTACATGCCTCTGACCAGAATCGAACCTGGGACCCTTCGCAGGCTGACGCTCCATCCACTGAGCCAAACTGGTCCTGGCCCAAGTCGAACTTTTTAATGCAATGCCCCTCAACCTCTATGTTCATATATTTGCAATAAGCCTCTCAATCTTCTCATTCCAAGTTCAGAAAACAAAAGCCTCAGTAGTTTTTCAGATACTTCTCTTTCTACTGGCCCCTTCTTGACAAGCTATAGGCACTGGCTTATCACATTGATTCTGAGAATGAAATGATAATAAATGAAACAAAAATAAAACAAAGTAACTAAAAGAGAAAAAGAATAAGCATTCTTGACCTTCTCCTCTCTCAAATTACTATGGTAATGTCCTTACTTGCCTTAAATTATTTTGTATAAGAAAGGAATAAAGGAGAAAAACTCTCCATTTCCCTAGCTGTTATTTATTTGATTACAATTTACTTCGGTCCTCTTCATTCAACTTATATGTTGTTTTCACATAGGTCAACCGCAACCTTCTGATTTTCCAATCCAATAATAAATTTCAGCTTTCTAAACATTTAATCAAGGATGAGGCACTGCTGACTACTTTGTTCTTTAACTGCCCCATTCCTTGACCTCAACATAAGCATTATCCTTTTCTGACTACTCTGATTTTAGTATGTTTGCTTTCATCTCTTCCACATACACCTTAAATATCTGTGTTTCTCAGTAAGCTCTTTCTTTTCTTATCTTGAGATTCTATATGCCTTTTTCTGCTGCACAAACATACCTGGTATTTATTATTTGCTGGGCACTGTTTTAAGCAGTGTGCCTAAAATAACTCTCGTAATGCTTAGACAAGCCTATTAAGTAGAATCTACCATCGTTCCCATTTTACAGATGAAGAAGTTGAGGCAAATGACAGTATGAATCATGGTACAGGCCACTCATCACACATGTAGTGCAGTCAGACTGGAACCCAGTCATTTGTGCTCAATGTCTAAGACCTCATGCCTTTTATGTGTATACAAAAAATGTACAGTATGATCTGTCCCATTGCAAACACTCAAAACTCAGCTTTCACGTGCCTACCATTCCCTCTTCTATATATTCATTATAGCTCAAGTGTGTGTAGATGAGTGTGTATCTTCTTTGATCTCATCATTTTGAGGACTAGGAAACATATGAATTAACACCTATTATATCTCTTTTCAAAACACTTTCATATATCTCAAAGTCAACATAGCAAAGCTCAAGAACTTTCTCTATCTCACGCCATTCTTTATTCTCTGTCTTAAGTTATACTATTATTAACTATTAAATCACTTTTGGCATAAAAAATAGAAGTATCTATGTTTCTCTAGCCTCTCCTCTCTCAAACATAAATCTCAAGATCCAATGCATTTTTCCTTTAATGTCTCTCAAACCTATTTCTGTTGCGTATGATCACTGGCTCTTGTTACATTTTCATCACTGCTACCCTGGTGAAGTGAGTGGTCTGCAAACCTGTACAAGGTTAGTTCTTGGGTATAGGGCTGATCAGAAGTATCCAAAGAAGAAGAAGTGTGTGTGTGTGTGTGTGTGTGTGTGTGTGTGTGTGTGTGTTTGTGTGCGTGCGCACATTTCTGTTATATGTGTGTATTTTGTTTTAGCCCCATCCATGGAAATTTTGATTAAATATATCTAATGTAAGGCCTAGCATTTTCTTTTTTTTTAAAATATATTTTATTGATTTTTCACAAAGAGGAAGGGAGAGGGATAGAGAGTTAGAAACATCGATGAGAGAGAGATATCAATCAGCCACCTCCTGCACGCTCCCTAAGGGGGATGTGCCCGCAACAAAAGGTACATGCCCTTGACTGGAATCAGACCTGGGATCTCTTTCAGTTTGCAGGCCGATGCTCTATCCACTGAGCCAAACTGGTTTCAGCTAGCATTTTCTATTTCCTGTAACTTCCAGGTGCTAACTAACAGTGCTGCTTACAAAGTGGTTCAATAATCATTGACTTGAATTAGGAGCTTCTTGTTCATACAGAACCTCAGGTCCCATTTCATACTGACTGAACACAATCTATAATTTAACACGGTCCCAGCTGACCCATGTGCACTGTAAAATGTGATCAGCACGGGGCAGACTATGACACTCCAACATAATTACTATTCTGTAATATGAATACACTTCCCAGTGTGTATAGATAAAATCCAAACCCCCTCATATGTCGCATGTAAAGTCCTTCGCAGTCTGGCCAAAACCTGCCTTTACTCAACTTTCCCCCCTGCCACTTCCCAGGCACAGAAACAAAACCAAATAAAAATAAAACACATATTAGTTAATCATGAAACCGCAAATAGGCCCCACTTTCAAAGTTTTCTATTTATTTTTTCATTATTTTCCTTATTCAATGTAGCCTTTCACCTTTTATTATCTAAGGACATGCCTGTAATATTCTGTTAAACACTTATTTGAGTCTTGCAGGCAGTAAATCATATCTTTCAATATGTTTTAAGATCTTGTAGTTCTTTCTCATAAACACTTGATATATTTTATTAAAGTATGTTATGAATGTTATTATTTTAATAAGCAAACAATAAATTTGCACATTTTCTTAAAAGCATTATATCCTCTTACTCAAGTTCATTTAGTACTAATTTATTTAAAATTAATCTAAAACAAAGGAAGGTTGTTTGGTTTTGAATTTCTGTACCACTTGTCAGTAGCAATGCCCATATGCTCAATTTTGTTCACATGCTTGTTTCTCCAATGAACTACATACTGTTTGAAAAAATAAGTATACCTTTTTAATCTTATTCTGCCCACCTAGAACAGGGTCTGGAGAAGAATCTCTGCTAAAATATTAGTGCATAAGCAGAGTGATACTATTATAAACTAAAATAAACCCAAATGAAACATTTCTTATTTTTATCACTTTATGATTATTCTGGTTGTTGAATCCAAGGAAAAACAGTTTTTAATCTATTTTTATTCTCTGTAGTCTATTTTTGAGAACATATATCTCGCTAAACATACAAAAAATTTGCATGTGCAATTAGTGATGAATTAAGTGGCTTTGAGTAAAAAAAAAAAAGAACTGTTACCATATGATGGGTCAGTAATTGTGTATGTGCTTCAATTCAAACATGCACTTCACATGGGAACATAAAATGTACAAAAATGCCATTGGAAGCATTCAAAAATGAAGTCATGTTCAAAGTAGGCAATGTGATTGAAAGCAAGAGCAAGTCAGCTTAAAAAGAAGGAAAAAACTAAACGTGATGAAAAGGACCCACGTTAGAAAATGTCAGGGAAGGATGAGTGTGGCAAGAACACAGAGGTGAGGCCACATATTTATAATCGTCGTATTAGCACATGTTACTGAACCACAGCACTGAGCAAAATTAATCACGCATGTGCTGAGAATCTCCCCTATAAAAAGCATTTAATATCCTGGACTTCCCACGAAGATAAAGGAATCCTATGTCACACTGAAGTGGAAATATTCATGACATGAAGTTGATGCTGATTGAAACATTTTTGTTTTTTAAAAAAAGACCAGTGACTTTTTTCCTAACATATACTATTTGAATTGAATAACATTCAGTAAGCTTAGGAAGGGGATATAAAAGTTGCTACCTCAAACAAAATTTAAATGCATACATACTCATCAAAACAGGTTATTAATCAAAGTAAAATAATTACATATTGGACTTTCATATTTGTAACACGGGAAGCAATGGGACCATCTTTTTATACATTAGTTTTAAAGTCGGTATTTTTTTTTTTTTTTAGATATCATTAATGTAAATAAAAGTTAAACCGTGGGCTGGTTGGTTCAATGGATAGAGCATCGGCCAGGGGACTGAAGGGTCCCAGGTCGGATTCCAGTCAAGGGCACATACCTCCTACCTCGATGGCAGGGCACCTGCAAGAGGCAACCAATCAATGTGTGTTTCTCACATTGATGTTTCCCTCTCTCTAAGAATCAGTGGAAAAATATACTGATTAATACACTGAGGGAGGATTAACCACAGCAACTATAAAAGTTGCACATATCCCGCTGGGCCAGGTAGACAGGAGACTGTTGTTTGAATGATGAGTGAAGCTATCTGTGCTTACGCTGTAGTTAGGCCTCGAGTTTATTACCAGACCAGGAAGAGCTCACTCATCACTTACGTTAAGTATGACATTTAATTAAAACTACAATCTCACGAAGTCACAGCCAAGTCCAAGTTCTACATCCAGTTCAAGTTTATTTCAACAGGCACCACTTAGACATATAAGTTATTAGCTGCCTTGATAAAAGCAGTATAGAACATCCTGTAAAACTGGAATCACTGTAAATAATATGTGGAAATAAGTTAATTTGGGGAAAGTGTCTGCAATGGGCCTAATTCCTAAGTCTCTTGGTGCCTAAGGGTTTTGTCGACCCCCAGTGCATGGTCTTTCTCTCTTCATTAAGGTTTGCTTAAATCTTATTTATGTCTGACAAATCGGAAATCAAACATCTGTCACATATCGATACAGCTTGACCATCTCACCATTTTTCTTTTCCTGAGTGGTATTATACAGTATTAGCAATTCAGCACTTAGGATGCTTACAAGTATACCTTGATATACATTGTTAAAAATGCAAAACCCCTCAGAATATTGCAAATGCTGCTATAAAATACTGCAAAAAGTACAAGAAACATATTTTCCTCAGTTTCAGGAACAAAGATGTTTTAATTAGAAGCACTAAAATGAGGGATCAATGAAAGATGGCATGCTTAATGTGAGAGTATATTAATTATATCTTCTCAGGGAGTAATCATAAAAGTATGATAACATAAATACTTTATGCTAGAATCCAAAATATTTTTAGAAGTGTACTCCTCTTAAATAAGCAATTTTGAAAGGACATTACAAGGAATGTGTCATAATGTTTTTAAGGTTTTCTGAACAATATGGTAATAATAATTACTAGAATACAATTAACATTTATAATTTAAAGATATATGCAATTATTTGCTCATGAATTGATTGGTACACTGAGTAAACACTTATGAATTAAATCACTGAGAAAATTTGCTTAAGCACATATGCAAAATTTATAAACAGAAAAATTTCCAGTTCCATGAAATAAACAGTTAATATGGTTAAGAAATCAACCAAAGTTCTGTTTCTTATGCCTCTAAGTCAATTTTAGGATACCTATATTATACCCAGGGACATTTATGTTTAAAACTAATATTTTAACTTTTTAAAAAGGCATATTTTACAAAGGATCTATTTCAATGCATTCATAGAAATATGGAGGGAAATCCAAAAAAATAAAAATAAAACTAGCAAATTACACTGGCTAACTAAATATAGAGAGAACTAGAGGCCCAATGCATGAAATTCATGCAAAAGGCTCAGTCCTTTCAGTGCAGGTGCCTCGGCCCTCGCTGCCCCAGCTTTGTCCAGAAGGTCATCCAGAAGGTCACCTGGACTGTCATTCTGATGTTCAATCTAATTAGCATATTAGCTCTTTATTATATAGGATGTTTTTTCCAATGCAATTATTTAAGGCATCTCAAAATCTTAGATTGTCTTAGCCTGAAAGCATCTATAGCAGTGGTTCTCAACCTTCCTAAGGCCACAACCCTTGCATACAGTTGCTCATGTGGTGGTGACCCCCACCCATGAAATTTTGCTACTGTTATACATCGTGATGTAAATATCTGCATTTTCCGATGGTCTTAGGCGACCCCTGTGAAAGGGTCGTTTGACCCCCAAAAGGGTCGCGACCCACAGGTTGAGAACCACTGATCTATAGGCTCTCTAGTCAACCAATCTCAGGATGCAGGTGAAGAAAGAGGTCGAGAAGTCTTGTCTGTTTCTGAAGGTCTCAGCATAAATACAGAGGTAGACCTGTGCTTAGACTACCGATCCCCAGCCCGGTTAACTTTGGATTTCCAAAACACTTGGTTCTGTTTTGTTGAAGAATCTGAGTGAAGGAGCAGATTGTCCACCTCTTCAGAACTGGGGAAGAGATGAGTTGGGGGGGTCACTTCCAGAGATGAAGAGAGTAAATAACCTACCCTCTTCCCACAGGACTGAGTGAATCAACAGAGAGATGAAAATTGCAGAGTTGCCTCGACTCATTTTTCTATAGCCCGGCTTCCTAGCTTGGGCTATCATAACAGAGGTGCGTTCCATGGGTTAAAAAAAAAGCTGAAATCAAAGAAATTGGGCCTCAGAATGTTGAGTGGCTGTGTGTGTGTGTGTGTGTGTGTGTGTGTGTGTGTGTGTTTGTGTGTGTGTGTGTAGCATGAAGCAATTCCATAGATGGTGATTGTGCAACAACCAGTGACATCACAGAAATAAATCAATGTAATAAGTTAGAACCAACGAGAACAAGTGTTGGTATTATTGTGTTTTATTTTAACTTCTGCGTGGTTCTAGTAGGTGCACAATGTCCCCAAATCCACGTATGTCCAATGTAACAGAAAATAGTTTTCATCATTAGGTTTGTTGGGAATTGAATTCCCTAGTGGGAGGTAAGTGATTAGTCTTTAGTCACAAAATAGCCAGCAGGACAGAAAATGTAAGGTAACTCTTAGAAGTCATCACCAACAGCAACTGAGATGGACCTGAAGCAGCATGAGAGAGTCCCTTGTCCTTGATGAAGTCTTAGGTACAAAGAAGATATTCACCAGCAATTTTTCTGAAGACATAAGTTCAAGGGAGCAGAAACTCTACAAAATCTCAAAACTTCAGCTAAACCAAGTATCAGAGCATGAGCATGTATCTAAGACCCTACTAATACACACATACACACACACACACACACACACACACACACACATGCACACACACACACACAAGCAGCTATACAGATACCACCTTGGGAAGGTGGAATTGGGGAAAGACTACTACTAGTACATATAAAATACATACATTTTCATTCAGAACATTAACAACAGTGCACATTCTAGAATGCATAATGTTCAACTTAATCTGCCCAAGTTGCTTTTCAATATAAACTTCTGTGAATCCATCCTGTGCTTGTGCTTTTAAACTTTATCGATTATCCCCTTTATAAATCAGTCCAAGGGAGCAGGGAACTGAATGGAATTCCCCAAATACAGCCAAACCAAGAACAAAGGAATTCGTTTTCTTCCCATAACTGAAAGTGTATATTAGTGGTGGGCTTTTGCCCTGGAACAAACATGGGTGAGTATAGCTGGCTCATAAAAATCAGCAAATGTATGTTCTCTCTCTTACATCTCTGGTTTCAGGACTTTTGATTATTTTTTGTGCACAATTTAGAAGATATTGTTGGTTTGGGATGGGGGTTCTGACAATCTCAGATGGTAAGCAACGTTTTCTAATTTAGCCACAAAGATTCCACAGTCCATTTTATTTGGCTCCAAAGCTTCCTGAAGCTTCCATTTCCCATTTAGAATGGGAGATAAAATCATGTCAATAGTTTACTTCACTTTCCATTTAACTGATGGAAGAGAGTGTTTGGCTGTCAACTCCGTAATTACTCCAGTGACCGGCATCTGTGCCTAACCTCCAGAGAAATTTGGGTGTATTCCAACTCAATCCATCACTAATTTTACAAGTCAAAGAGTTCACAGTTTAATGCAATCCCAGACAAGTGGTTTCTCTTTTATTTCAGGCCTTGTTTATCTGAAGGCCTAGAAGAGTATAGTTCTGCTCCTACCCAGAAGCCTATTATAAGGGCTCCTAGGACTGAACATTTCAATTCACAGCAGGGTTCTACTCTATCTTAGCAGCTTGATTTAAAAAAAAAAAAAAAGAATGGATCCAGGTCCAATTCAGAGAAATCAAAGGAGGGAACACACAATGACTTCATCAAAGATGTCCCTGTGCTCTTAGTTAAGAACAGAGGACTGCCAAGACCGGTTTGGCTCAGTGGATAGAGCGTCGGCTTGCAGACTGAAGGGTCCCAGGTTCGATTCCGGTCGGGGGCATGTACCTTGCTTGAGGGCACATCTCCACTGTGGGGCGTGCAGGAGGCGGCTGATCGATGTCTCTCTCTCATCGATGTTTCTGACTATCTCTCTCCCTTCCTCTCTGTAAAAAATCAATAAAATATATTTAAAAAAAATAAAAAAAGAACAGAGGACTCCCTTCCTTTTTCAGTGTGCTGAGTGCACACCCCTCTAGGTCACCATCCCGTCTGTGATGTTCCATACAGCTGCGCTTCCAGGGAATGCAGATTCTCCTCTACATGGTGATTGAAGATGTCTTCAACATGAAGAAATGACCTCTTCTACAAGTTCATTAACAGGTTAATACTTGGATCTCTTGGCTGAGGTACTATGAGATACTTGAATTATATGGCAAATTGTTCTTTAGATTGGACTTGTGTGAGTTGCTGATCATTGCATTTGAATCCATGCACTCCTTCAGAAATACATGTAATTATGTAGATGGAACTTTACATCACCAACAAGTGTATACTCTAACCCAGTCTCCAAGTGAGGGAAACTTTATCACAATCAAAGTTTTCCAAGAGTTCACTGTATTTTTTTTCAAGATATAAACAGTCCATAACCCAACTTTACAGGTAAAATAATTGACTTCTTAGTATATATGCAAGAAAACAGACCAGTCTGGTCCCCATTAAAGCTATGATATTCTAGTAATTGAAACTATATTGTCCATTTGTATTCTAATATGCCCTGTAACAACTGGATATATGTGTTTTCCCAACACTTATATATTAATATTCTGACTCTTTCAATGTGATTGAAGTAGGAAGTAGGGCCTTTGAGAGATAATTAAATCATAAAAGTGGAGCCCTCAAGGTGGAATGACTAGCCTAGAAAAGGTAACCCTAAGAGTTTTCTGGCTCTTTCCACCATAGAAAAGATACAACTAAAAGTAGGCAGGCATTCTACAACATGGAAAAGGTGTTTGTACACCAAACCCAACCAAGCAGGTACCTTGACCTCAGACCTTTAACCTCTAAAACTGAGGGAAATAAACATTGTTGTTTAATCCACCCGGACTATTTGTTCTAGCATTCCAAATGAACTAAACATGCTCTAACTCATTCTACCCCACCTTATTAGCAATTTGGCTTCAAGCATGGATGTAGGAGGGTCTCTGTACTTATGTTAAAGAGGTGGAACCTTGGTGTCAATCACAACCAGAGACTATGTTTGAGGGCAAGCTTTTCAATGAAGCTATAGTCTGGGGGAAGGACAGTTACTGAAAGAGTCAGGAATCCTAATACTCTAAGGCTTGTCAGGTTACCTCTGTGATGAAAACAGACACAAACCCCTACCCCTGTGAAGTTTACTTCTAGCAGGTAGGAGACAGATACACATGAAAAGTAAATAAATTATATAATAAAAAGTGTTTAGTGCTATGAAAAAAAAAAGAGAGAGAAAGATAAAAACACAGAGTATTCTTCAAAATACTTTAATGGAGTGTTTCAGTGCAATTCCCAAAGGCATTCCAGCACATAAAACACTGTCAGTTGAAGGATGCTGTATAATGTTGGTAGCAGATCACTCCCTCCCTCCTGGCTGTAGTGTCAGAGATGGAGAAGTAAGCAGAGATAGCGTAGAGGGTGTATAGCATGATGAGGTAGCGCTTCCCCAAAACCCAGCCTTAGATCTTGAAAAGGAAAGTATTTAAAGAAGTATAGCACAAGCAGACCTCTGCAGCCTCTTCAATAAATAGGCCACACCTCAGAGGGAAGCGTAGAAGCTACAGCTGAGCAGTAGGATGTTGCAGTGAAGGAATACATCTGATACCATATGCTAAGTCTAACATTAATCTTCAAAGGTATAAAGAGATATTATGATCCCAACTTCAAGTGACTATAGAATACCAACATTTTAGCTGTCCTAGCCATGTTATCAACATCACTGTGATAACTTAGAGTTTATTCCATCCAAGATTTCACTAGAAGCCAAATTCATTTTGATGTAAAAAAAATTCTTGAAAACTCTGACTAAAATATGTGCCAACTGTATAAAAGAGATAGACTGAGAGGACACGCATCGGAGATAACATATGTCTCTTTTCACGATATATATTGTATATAGAAGCCAACCTCGACACAAATGAGGACCTGCCACCCCGAGTCTTGTATAATCATCAAAGTGGTCCTCTCATTGGAACACCCCTCCCTCCACACTTCATGCATCCATATCCTTCTGAGTATCCTGCTTTATTACAGCTCATTACTTCAAATCTAGACTGGACAACCGAAGAGGTAAAGCACATTGCATAGTAGAATGGGGTCAACCAGCACTTGCGTGGGAAGAAGGTTATGTATGATCTAGATGTCTAGTTATGATATAGTGTTTAAAAATAACTTCTTTCCCAAAAGTATCCCAGAAAGGGGGTGACCTGAGAAAAAGGTTATACCTATTGATCAACATACCATTTTCTGATCATTTGAACATGACCCAGTTGGCAATTAAAATTCAAGTCACAATGACAGCTTTGACTACAGGCAGTTGGCCCGTTTCTGAGGAAAGGTCATAAGTGATTAGGAGCTCAAGTTCAGAACGCAGACTTGAGTAAGATATCCTAGTTTTGCCACAATACCTCGCTGGGCAATCTCAGTTAGCTTCAGCAGTCTCTTACAGTTTCAGATTCTTCATCAGCAGAGTGGCAGATGGATGGCACTTATGTCATGGAGTCTCTCGAGAATCAAAATGAATAATAATGTGCCAAGCTTACTGCAGT
Organism: Lasiurus borealis; assembly: GCA_004026805.1. Lineage (NCBI taxonomy): Eukaryota > Metazoa > Chordata > Mammalia > Chiroptera > Vespertilionidae > Lasiurus > Lasiurus borealis. Next base: position 65,595 of record PVJN01004031.1, on the reverse strand, counting down.
ATGGTTGACACATCATTAAGAAAAAATAAATCAAAAGCATAAACAACAAAGTGAGCATTTGAACTGATTTGGTTTTCAGACTCTTGAAGTTGAACCCTGGTTTTAGTTCTTACTTGTGATCGATGCTTTTGGATTGACTAATCATTAGACTCTCCATTTTGATCCTTGGGCATGGGCATCCTTCAAACATCTTGGATTATTAGTAACCCTGTCTGAGAAATCCAGCCCACAGCCTCTGGGTCTAAGAACTCCAGTATATAAACTGGTTTTCTTATATTACAAATTCAAAGCACAGGCATTTTGATTTTTCTAGTATACAAAGTTTTCTAAAAATTGCTTTACTTTTGAGAGTTAAACAACATTTATTGAAGACTTAGCATGTAAAAGAAGAGACTTTCCAGGTACTGTCAGATTACAAAAATGAACCAGCTTCAGTTCAAATTAATAAAAAGCATCACTTCATCTACCTCATCATTAATAAGTGAAGGACATATAAGATAATGAAATATTCACACTTGTTTAGGAACGTTTATAAAACCATGCCAGGAACAGATTCTTTAGTATACAGTGTTTCTGAAAATTCTCTTTGGTAAGAGAAATATTTTTAAATGACCAGATGACTAATCTAAGTAGTAGGGACATAACCATACATACTGATATTCTAGAAAGAATGTGTGAGGAAAGGGCATAAGCAAAGTGCAACAGAAGTAAAAAGAGGACATCAGTAATATTTATGGAGTGTTGTGGGAGGACTTTAGAAGAAGCAAGGTGTCCAATGATCTAATCGCTCCGCAATCCAAATCAAAAAGAAAGAAAAACTATCCCTTAAAACATGGAAAGTGCGAGACCGATTTGGCTCAGTGGATAGAGCATCGGCTTGCGGACTGAAAGGTCCCAGGTTCGATTCCGGTCGGGGTCATGTATCTTGCTTGCAGGCACAACTCCAGTAGGGGGTGTGCAGGAGGCGGCTGATCGATGTCTCTCTCTCATCGATGTTTCTGACTTTCTATCCCTCTCCCTTCCTCTCTGTGAAAAATCAATAAAAAATATTAAAAAAAAAAACATGGAAAGAATGCAATCAAGAACATGAGGAAGAGAAATGTCCTTTTCCCAGTGGTTTTGGTACTGGCAGAGTTGACAATTGGGACCAGATTGCGGCCATGTGCCTCAGGCCATGAGAACATGTTAAGCATCAACATACGTGAAAAACTTCAACAGAATCGTGGACTTGCCTGTCTGGTCGGACAATGAGGTCCGTGCAGAAATGGGAAAGGAAGAAAGTGAGAAGAGGAAAAGCCCAGAGAGAAGAAAGAAATTGTTGAAAGAAACTTGTTGACGATGAATTCGTTTTCATTTTCATTGATTTTGGCAACTTGTGTATCCAATTTCTGACACATTTCAGAATACAATAAGAGTGTCTGGATATGGGAATATTTTCATTTATTTAACTGCTTGATATAAAATAGGATGATAGCTTAAACCAGTGGTCGGCAAATTCATTAGTCAACAGAGACAAATATCAACAGTACCACGATTGAAATTTCTTTTGAGAGCCAAATTTTTTAAACTTCGCCTAATGCCACTTCTTCAAAATAGACTCGCCCAGGCTGTGGTATTTTGTGGAAGAGCCACACTCAAGGGGCCAAAGAGCCACATGTGGCTTGCGAGCCGCGGTTTGCCCACCACTGGCTTAAACCATCAAGCAATTCTTTTTATATCACTCTTCTTTGGTTTTATTTCTATTTCATTTTTGAAAGATGTTCCTGTGTAAATCTCTTGTGTCCTGGTATCTTCCATAATCCTTATTTTTTACTTACAGAAGATATTTGGGTATTTTATAAAACAAAGGAGGTAAGATTCAGTGGTAAACAAGTTATCTATTAAGAATAATTCTAACTAAGGCATGTTAGACAGGGAAGGAGAGTGAGGACTTAATTTTTTTTCTTAATGACATATAATCAAAAATAAAAATAAATCATACTGCATTTAATTCCTTCCTCAGGAGAGAGAATAGATAAGTCAGGTGTTAAAAACAGTCAAACACTTAGTTCAATCTAATGCGGCACTGGAGGAGGACATAGTATCTCATAAACAATAAGCAATTATAATCATATAAAATTAGGAGAGCTGTGGGAGAAAACTCTGTGATCAAAATTGTTTTATGAATAAAATATAATCAGGCCAGAAAGCGGACTTATTAATAGCTCCTTATACATCTTCGGAGACAATCCTTCCAATTACAGTAGATGACATTTATGATGCTTAATCACATATTCACAAATTAAGTGAGAGTTGAAGTTTTCTCTCAGGTTACAGACTGGTATTCCGTGGTTATAACATGACCAAGAAGAATGTTTTATTTGGCCTACAATACTGTTTTCAAAATGCATGTGAACATCTACTGAGAAGTTATTCACACTCAGGTGTGTGGAGATGTAATCCTTTCCTCTGTTCACTAATACAATCACCTGCGTGGATCTGTATTAACGTGTGCTTTACTGACCCACACACTGCATGTGGTAGCAATACATCTGCTTATTTCTTAGAAGAAAAAAAGCTTTTAGAAAGAACACTGTACTTTTACATACTTATAAAATCACTCTTTGACTAAATAAAAAAATCACTCTTTGACTAAATAAAATTTTTGAACTATATGGAACACGTGATGGCATTATATGAGAAAATACACTGATTTTTTTTCTATTTGCTAATGAGCAATGGAAGTAAAATTCCTCAGTAGAGTAATCAGCTCCCCTTGGCGGTGTGCACTGAGCGGGTCCAAAATGCTCGAATCAAATTTGACGATAATATAATTTTTCCGAGCTCCCACTTACAATTTTGGCAACTCCAAGGATATGGAATTTCTTCCTTATCAGCGCTGTCTTGCCCAATTAGCTTTCAGTGGTGCTTGAAATTCCCACTTGGATTGCCTTATGTTGACCTGTCCATTTTAATCAAGTTAAATACTACCTGGGAGGAAGATGTATTAGCTATCACTTAGGTGCAAATTAGTCTATCTGAACCTATTACTGCACATTATCAACCAGCACAGAAGACGGCCTGAGGGCGCTGGTTCTGAAAATCATTCAAATGCCAGACCACTAGCAGGCATGGCGACCTTGGTGGAGAACCACGCAATATTAACCCATTACTCTTAAAATCACAAAACATGTTCAGTTGAATTAAATACAATGTCATTTTATCCTGGAAATGTAGTGGGGAGAAATCACAGATTTAAAGAATGTAATAGAAGAAAAATTTAATTTTGAACATTTCATCCAATTTAAATTTTAACAACATGTATACCATTTTATCTGCAGCAAAATTCTTGTTAGATACAGAGACACTAAATTTCCCCCCTAAAGAATAGGGAGGCCAAAACCGGTTTGGCTCAGTGGAGAGAGCATCGGCCTGGGAACTGAAAGGTCCCAAGTTCAATTCCGGTAAAGGGCATGCACATTTGTTGTGGGTGCATCCCCAGTGTGGGGGCGTGCAGGCAGCGGCTGATCGATGTATCTCTCTCATGGATGTTTCTGGTTTTCTATACCTCTCCCTTCCTCTGTGAAAAATCCATAAAATATATTTATAAAAAAAAGAATAGGGAGAAAAAGTAAATCTGTGATTGGGTGTTAATGGAGTGCAAAAAAGAAGGTACTCAATTTTTTTTAAGTTAACAAGACATTGTCAAGCAGATCATTATCTTAGTAAGAATTTGTCAGGAGACAAGGGAAACAAGACTTTATTGAATGCACCTGTGACTATAAAACATGCGTGAATTTCAGAAATGTGAAAACATGTTTACAATATTGCTGAATATGGGGTTCCTAGTGAAGAGTTGCAATTATTTTCCTGGGTTGGCCAAATAAGGAGAGAGGTACGGCAGTGGGTACTTTTTCAGTGCCTCGGGAGTAGAAGGCTCATCCAAACCTCAGTTCTACAGGAGAACCAAGCTCCAGTGCACTGAGGCATTTAACGTATCTCAGATGACACCAAGGATTGTGGGATATCTGGTGGGAGGTTACTGAGAAGATTGGTCCAGATATAGACAAATGAAATAGAAATAAGCAAACATATTACCAAAACATGCAATTCCTGGATCGGCAAATCTAAATATCAATACAGACCCTGGTAGGTAACTATAATAATAAAGAGAGGAAAGGTTGAGTTCCCCACAAACCTGATTCATCATTATTATTACTATTATTCTCCTCATCATTACTATTCTTTACCATGTAATTGGAAAATATAAAAAGAAATATATCAGAGGACATAAAAGCTTTCTTGGAAATTGGCACTATTTGACCTTTAAGATATTTTTCTGTCTCACTGAGTTAAAAAAAAAAAAAAACACAGTAGATACCTGGACATTTATTTTAATATTTCAAAAGTTTTATTCCAGGTAGACTGCATGTTATTCTTTAAGATGAAGTGCAAGTTTAATCAAAGTCTGATGTTTCTAATTTGAGAACAAAGCTTTCAGTTATGTAATAAAACTGTAAATTTTAATGGATTCCAAACATTTATGAGAGCAAGAATTCTTAAACATGAGCCTAGGGACAGTTAGAAGGAGAGCACTCTGAGATTATCAAGGAAAGAGGATAGATGCTTAGTCATTAAATAAGTAAAATTATATTCTGTGAATGTTCAAAGGATATCAATAACTCACTCATGAAAGAGAGAGAAAGCAAAGGGAAAAAAGTGATTTGGCGATCATAATTGGGTTACTATTATACAACCACAAAGGAATATTGCTATTTCTTAAGATGTAGAAGTCAAAGTTTAGGGATGAATTATGCTTAGCAAGTCAAACTCTCACTTTCTAAGGACTGATATTCTTCAAATTTCCATTTAACTGCTTTAATAACAACTCTTAGATCAACCTCTCACACAACAGATGTCTTTCCCCTCGCATTCTCTGCTTGTCTATTCTTTACTCCCAACTTTAGAACTTTAAACTCAGTTCAAACTAATATTTTAAAAATGAAAGGGGGGCAGAGAGACAAACTCCCTCCTCACTATTGGCCTGGTCACCCCTTACTGCCTACCCTGCCGGCCTGGTTGCTGCATGCAGCCTGCTTCATCAGTCATTTGGTCATTCCTCACTAACCCCCTTGCCAGCCTGATCGTAGGCAGCCATCTTGTGAGAGAGTGAGGGTCAATTTGCATACTACCTCTCTATTAAATACGGTAGATACTATAATTACACAACGAAATGAATCTACATAGAAAATGCACTGGTTCTGATAAACAATATGATTATATACTGACTCATTTCATTCAAGACAGATTTCCTCAGAGATAAAAAATAATTCATCATAAATTATAGGGCAGTTATATTGCACTGTCACAGTCATTGTAGGGATACCTGGAGAGATGTTCAATCACCAAAAGTAAGGTTTGTGAAATGCATTGCTACTGTTATTGAATCATAATGTAAATATCTGTATTTTCTGATGGTCTTATGTAATATAGCAGTGGTTCTCAACCTGTGGGTCGCAGTCCACAGGTTGAGAACTGCTAGCAGGGTCACCTAAGACCATTAGAAAACACACATACTTACATTATGATTCATAACATTAGCAAAATTACAGTTTTGAAGTAGCAAAGAAAATAATTTTATGGTTGGGGTCACTACAACAGGAGGAACTGTATTAAAGGGTCATTGCATTAGAAAGGTTGAGAACCACTGTTCGAAAAGCAGATGGAGGTCATAACTTACAGCTTTGTAGTCTATAAATTTTGAATGAATGTGAATGATGTATAAATCAATGGTAGTAACAATGTAGCAAGTTTCAATATAGTGTGGAAAATAACAGGATAACAATTTTGATTCCAAAATGCTAACATTAGTTAGGGAAGCTGAAATGGGTGATAACAATGATGGTGTCACTAAATGTTACTAAAAGTCCTAGAGATATATCAATGCTACTTATTTACCAAAAGTTTAAAAAAATCACTTTTGAAATTTAAAAATTCTGAGTGCGCCCTAACTCTCTACCCACTAACAGGTTTGGCTCAGTGGATAGAGCCTTGGCCTGTAGACCAAAAGGTCCCAGGTTCGATTTGGATCCAGGGCATGTAACTTGGTTGCAGGCACATCCCCAATAGGAAGTGTGCAGGAGGCATCTGATCAATGTGTCTCTCTCACCAATGATTCTAACTCTATCCCTCTCCCTTCTTCTCTGTAAAAAAAAAAATCATAAAATATTTTTAAACATTTCTGAGTGAACTATTAAGGAAATCACATTGGAGTAATAACTTTTCATAGATTCATTTGCTTACTTTTAATGCAAAGGAATTATTGTGAATATCCAGAACTTGCAGTAAACATGGAGTAGATGAGAAAAAGCAAAAATTTGAAGATTTATGTGAAATTGGTTATTAAAAATAACGTGTGGTAAAAATAATTTATGAAAAGTTATAGATCTGCTGTTATAATTACTCATGCATTTATAAACATATTTCTATAATAATATGCCTTTATACATACATATTTATCTGTTCTTTTCTATATGTCTACCTCTCTCTATCATCCATTTATTAATTTCTCATCTGCTGTATTTTCTATCGATGCATATCAAAGTACTTCAAACATAACAGCTTAAAACAACAACAATTTATCTCAGTTTCTGGGATGAAGAATTCTGAAGTATCTTGGCCGGGTGGTTTGGGCCTGGGTTTTATATTGTAGGCAGGGTAACATGTGGATAGTTCACTTCCAAGTCCCCTGACTCACGTGGCTGGTGACAGGAATCTCAGTTCCTGGACCCGGGAATCCTTCTGTAGACTGCGTATATGCCCTGATGACATGCATCTGGATTCCCCTACAGTGAGGAATCCGAGGGAGACAGTGAGGAGGAAGTCTCCGCACCTCTTATCAGCTGATCTAATACCCTGTCATTCCAGCTTCATTCTGTTTTTCAGCAAGTACACTCCTAAAAGAAAGATAATTAGGTGCCAGCACTTGAAAGGAGGACAATCATAGAGTTAACGGGCTTATTTTAAAACCACCTCAACTCCCCTCTATCTACTCTCATCTCGTTTTCTACATTCTATCTATGTAACCTACTTTCCTGCTTTTATTCCTACATGTCTTTGTTCCTCTCTTAAACCCTTGGGAAGAGAACTAGAAAGAAAACACTATACTAGTAAATATAGTTTTTATAGGGAAAAAATGCCCGACAACTAATGATATTAAAAATGATTAGTTTTGCCGAAACTGGTTTGGCTCAGTGGAGAGAGCATCGGCCTGCGCACTGAAAGGTCCCAGGTTCGATTCCAGTCAAGGGCATGCACCTTGGTTTCAGTAAGGGGCATGCAGGCGGCAGCTGATCCATGTTTCTCATCAATGTTTCTAACTATCTATCCCTCTTCCTTCCTCTCTATAAAAAATCAATAAAATATATTTAAAAAAATGATTAGTGTTGATACTTGCAGCAAGTTTACAGAGGCAACTTTTGGTAATTTAAGCCCAAGGAAACAGCTACCCTGATCCATAACATCTTCCTGCTTCATCCCAATCATCTGAATAAAGAGATGGCATATCTGACCACTGGAGCTTTCTGCCATTCCCATGTTTCTCTGGGAGATAAAGCAACTTCTCATGTGCATCCAAGAGGGGAAAACTCATGCTCATGCCGACAGAAAAAGACATATTCGTGTTTTCAGAGAGAAACATGCTCTACATTACATATAACATGCATATGCAATTACTCTGATGGAAATGTATAGGGTGGTCAAACTGCAGAAGTTCAGGGAAGCACAAAGGAATTAGTCATTAATTGTCTCGGCCATGGACGGGCCACGCAGAGAAGGCTTAACAGTGTGGATAATATTTGATTGCTGAATGAAGGAGACAGGAAGGAAAGAGCTATCAGCAGGGGTTTGGAGATGCATGTGCATGGACTGCGGTGGTGATGTGTGGCATGACTGGCACATAGAAAAGTGGAGAAACACACGGAAGGAGTGGTCCCTGATGTTCCTTAACATCCTCCATCTCCAGCTCACTATCCTTGCAGGCTCTATTTCTTTGGATACTACCGTATTTTCCAGCATGTAAGACAACTGGGCATATAAAATGACCCCCAACTTTTCCAGTTAAAATATAGAGTTTGAGATATACTCGCCCTGTGAGACAACACCTGGCATATAAGACGACCCCCGACTTTTTAGAAGATTTTCCTGGGTTAAAAAGTCATCTTATATGCCAGAAAATACGGTAGTTATTCTGAACTTATGTGAAATCGTGAGTTGAAAAATTTTCACTTCTTCCAGCACATTACTTGTGATGGATGCAAATCAAGAAGGAGTTGGAGATTCAATTAAACATGAAGGTAAGAGATACTTATAATGAAATATTCTAATAAATTGTGCATTTTGTTGTTTTTTAAACAATTGTGGGATTTACTATGGAGTATATATGTCAATTCAATTCAAAACATAACATTTAAATGGTACTTTTTTTTCCCCTGAGAACTTCAATGGTCCATAGCAAAATTTCATCTACTTCTAAGAATAAAAAGCAGCAATGTGCTTGAGAGTTTGCAGTGGGTGTTGAAATCCCCATAGATTTTGTATTTCCCTGACTTCAACTTGTCAAGTCTAAACATTTTCAATCACTATGGTTTTGGTGTTCCTATTCCACCTACTAAGTTTTACATTTATTTTTTTTTGCTAAGGAAAAATAAAAAGTTTCCTCTCGTATTGAAGGAAATTTATTCTTTTGACTGGTTAGCCTAGAGTCCCCATGGTCAGCAAACTGCAGCCTGTAAGCCATATGAGGCTCTTTGGCCCCTTGAGTGTGGCTCTTCCATAAAATACCACAGATATATTTTGAAGAGGTGGCATTAGAAGAAGTTGAAGTTTAAAAAGGTTGGCTCTCAAAAGAAATTTCAATCATTGTACTGTTGAGATTCAGTTCTGTTCACTAATGAGTTTGCCAACCACTGGCCTAGACAGAAAATAGGATATTCTGTATCTGCCTAGGATGTCACATCTACTTTAATCTGTTCTCACTTTAGTACAGGCAAACAGAAAAAAAATTCTTATCTAAATTAATGGTTATTAACTCCAGTTGTACATTATATCACCTCATAAATTTTAAAATATATAAATGAATGTAGGAGGGTAGTAAAGGAGAAAGGGAGTCAAATAGATGGTGATGGAGGAAGAGATTTGACTTTGGGTTGTGGGAAAACAATGCAATATATAGATCGTGTCACAGCATTATACACATGAAACCTATACAATTTTATAACCAATGTCACCCCAATAAGTTTGATAAAAAAGGAAAATAATTATCTGGGGACCTAGATATTAAAAAGCATACCCTAGATCATGCATATGTGGATCTGGGAATTAGCACCATGGCCTCTATGATGTTTGGTTAATGTGTAAAATAGCTTCTATCTTACTTTCCTTGAATATAATCTATCCTTTATTCTCTACAAGTGTCCTGATGCATGAAAGTTGTGCACAGGGGGTAGGGGGTGTCCTCAGCCTGGCCTCACCCTATCCAATCTGGGACGCCTTGGGGAATGTCTGACTACCAGTTTAGGTCCAATCTCACAATCTGGAACTGCTGGCTCCTAACTGCTCACCTGCCCGCTTGCTTGCGTGATCACCCTTAACCACTCTACCTGCCAGCCTACTAGCTCCCAACTGTCCCTCCCCACCCCCAACTGGTCCCCTTGCTGGCCTGATCACCCCCAATTGCCCTACCTACCAGACTGTTCATCCTCAACTGCCTGCCTGACAGCCTGCTCACCCCCAACTGCACACCCTCCGCCCCCGCCGCCAGCTTGATCACCTCCAACTGCCCTCCTAACCTGGCCTAATCACCCCTAACCACCTCTGCCTTAGCCCCACCACCATGGCTTTGTCTGGGAGGACAACTGAAGAGTCTACTAGAAGGTCTCCTGGTCTAATTAGCATAAAATCTAGTATAGACTCTTTCTGTCACAGTCACGTGGGTGTTTTATGTCTTGTTTTAGTCACCAAGCTATGATATTACAATCCACTTACATTCCTATCTTCTAATCAGTATCTGAGCACTGGCAATTGGCCTAGACTTCTTTAAAAAAATAGTCTCAGGTATTTCTTAAGTGAGGTTGTCACCAATGTCAGGACCAGGTATCAGCACCAAAGCCAAAGCCAGCCAACTATAATATGGGGAACAACTTTGAACACTTACTTTTCAAAACATCTTAACAGTAAAATAAATTCTCATTAACTGGTTAGCCCAAGCGTGTTTATAGCTCTTAAAGCCAGAAAAGGGGTAATTCAACACCAAACACATTTCAACTAGTAATTGAACCTCTGCTAAACTTTATCAGCTATGACATTTTTGTACAAAGAATTTTATGATTCTTTTCAAGTTGTAGTTTTTTTTTTTTTTTTTTTTTTTTTCAGATAGCCTGGAATATTTTTTAAATATATTTTTTTATTGATTACAGAAAGGAAGGGAGAGGGAGAGAAATAGAAACATCAATGATGAGAGAGAATCATTGATCAGCTGCCTCCTGCATACTGGGGATTGAGCTTGCAACTATATCACTGTAAATTATATATTTGTATAGTTTTAAGACTTTAGCTCTTTATTAATAGAAATATTGGACCTTTTAGGATACTAAGTTTCATGCAAACATTAGATTATTTCTTTGATTTTTAAAACCCTTTAAGGGTCTGCCCAATTGGTTCCTATATCTCTTTTAAGATCCTCAGCTTTATTTCTCAATTACCTCTATGTAAGAAAAATTACTAGTAATTTACATATGTATGATACCTTAGCTGATAGTTTACCTGGTTGTACTCTTTCAAATCAGAGGTCTAAAATACACAGGGAACGATGCCATTTCTCTACCTCTTTTCTTCAATCATTCATCCTGCTGTTCTCATACTGGTGAAGCTTCATTCACTTCCTCTGCAACCCTTCCCTTTATTGTTCATGTCAAAAGCTCATGTGTTACTTGCCATAGAGTCAGCTACAATTCCTGGCAACGATATAGATGAGTGACATCCACTATGTCCTGCTCTTAACACTCTGGCGCAGTCCCTGTAGCTCATGCGGATGGCTTTCTTAAAGGAATCAATTCATCTCATAACTGGTCTTTTCCTGCTGACTTCTATTTCCCCCAGCATTATCCTCTTTTCTATAAACTCCCGTCTTCTCATAATGTGCCCACAATAGGCACAATATTTTTTATTGATTATAGAGAGGAAGGGAGAAGGAGAGAGATAGAAACATCAATGATGAGAGAGAATCATTGACCAGCTGCCTCCCGCACGCAACACACTGGGGATAGAGTCTGCAGCTTGGACATGTAGCATAACCTGAAATCAAACCATGACCTCCTGGTTCATAGGTTGATGCTCAACCCTAACCCATGCCGGCCTAACTAGGGCAGCCTCAGTTTTGCCTCTGATGATGCTTCAGTCTTACTTAGTTCTAGGACCAACTTGTTTGTTTTTTTGACAGTCCATGGAGCTCTCATCCAGCACATTTCAAATGAATCTTATTTTTTCCTATCAGCCTTCTTCACTGTCCAACTTTTGCACCAATGCATAGTAACTGGCTCTATGAGGGTGTGGATGATCTTAGTCTTGGTCTCTTAACACCACATCTTTGCTCTTGGTGATTTTTCCTAATTCGTCCATTTTTGTCTGCCCAAGTCTCAGCCTCCTCTTGGTTTCTTGCTGGCAATCTCCATTTGAATCGATGGCAGAACCAAGGTAAAAACACTTTTAAGCAATTTTGAGATCTTCATCAAAAGCCTTAACCAGCAAACATTTGTAGATATACTCCTTACCGATTGTATTCCTACTACCTAATTTGGTTCCAGGGATTTAATGGGTGCTCGCTGTTTATAATAAAATGGGTAACTAAATAAACAAGTTAATTTCTATAGTCTTTTTGAAAATTCATTACTCAAGTAATTCCTAGATCTTTATTCAATGAGATCTGCCTTCAAGCTCTCAACCTAGATTTCTAGGTAGAGCTTATTTTTACCATTAGCAGTGTTTTATTTTCCTCCTTGTACTATCAAGTAATGAAGGTAGTTATTTTTTAAAATATATTTTATTGATTTTTTACAGAGAGGAAAGAAGAGGGATAGAGAGTTAGAAACATTGATGAGAGAGAGACATCGATCAGCTGCCTCCTGCACGCTCCCCACTGGGGAAGTGCCCACAACAAAGGTACATGCCCTTGACTGGAATCGAACCCAGGACCTTTCAGTCCGCAGGCTGACGCTCTATTCACTGAGCCAAACCAGTTTCGGCAAGATAGTTATTTTTTTTTAACTCTCTGTATCTGGACCAGCACACTTGAAGCAGACATTGATCAACAGAATGCTAAGAATGATACACATTTTTGTACCAAATCCTCATTTATATTAAAACAAGAAAAAAAATCAATCAAAGCCTCTATGTCAGTTCCTTGAATTACCTGAAATAAACCCTTTACAAACCTGGCAAGTGCTCCACATGAATGGAGTTGGCAAGATTTTCTCAGCAGCCTGTCATTACATCCCTCTCCACCATCTGCCCTGCTGCGGTGGGGTAAAGACTTGGACTGGATAAATCTGGGTTACAGCTTGAACTTCATCACACACCCTCGGTGAGCTTGGCCAACTTAATTAGCATATATGTGTTTTAATTTCATAATTTATTAACTATGGAAGTTAACAGCCATATGTTTAACACTTCATAGGAGAAATCAGAAGTTTCAGTAAATAGGATTGGCCTATATAAACTGTGAAGAAACATGTAGTATTTTTATCATCATTTAGAATGGTGTAGGTTCCTGGCAAGGTCTTTTCTTACAGATAAGTCATCAGGAACCTATAAGTGTTTTAAGGTCAGTAGAAATAATTTCCAAAAATAAAATATATTACAAAAAGCCTTTTGTTATTTTTGTCATTGTGGTGTTTGTTTGTTTTTCTGAAATCAGGTGACATTTTATTTTTACCTGAAGATGTTTGGGACACATAAAGGTCCAAAGTATGTTTGGGATTTATTAATATTAGTGTATCAGAGACTATTATAGTCCTCAAAGTACTTCCAGGTCCTTTATATAGGTTGTTTTAATTAAATCACTATAATATAGTCATGAAAACGATCCGGTTCTAGCAATGTTAACTGCATAATGATAATGCAAATGATGCTCTTATTTACAACAACAACAATTGTGATATTTATGTTACTAATTTGTGCCAAAACCTGTTTTTAAGGTTTTATTAATATTGACTCAACTTCATAACCTTGTGAAGTATATGCATAATTATCCTAGTGTTTTTTTTTTCAGATGAGAACTGATACAAAGAAGATAGCTAGCCCAAATTTTACTGGACACATTTCATCATAAATGATAGGAGGATTCTCCAATGCCTCACAGGACTGATGTAGCAAAAATATAAGATGGTGATATAAGAATTTAAAATTATAAATCATAAACTGCACAATTTTGCAGAAGAATAATTGTCACTCAAATAGGAAGAGATTTCCCCTCAGATAATTTAGATAATCACTGATGGAACCAGAACCGGTATCAAGGTTAGATATATTTTCAACCACATCCACTGGACTTTCAAGTAAAGAAATAGGAAAAATAAAGTAACTTTCCATTGGCTAGACATGTATTATTATAGCACACACACACACACACACAAAGGAGATCCAAAAAAGCAAAACAATTTTGAGAAAAAAATCAGGCAGAATTTTAGGGTTTTGCTTTTGAAAATATTTTTGGCAAATCAATCTGATACATTTTTTTTCATACTAACGTTACTTTAATAGTTAAAACCTCAAACTTTTGGGAGAAAACAGTTGTACTTTTGCATATTACCTTTTATGTTTGTATGCTACCACCAATTGAAATAGTTTATACTTCATAAAAAACTAAAAAATATCTGTTGGGTACTTGACATGGTACCACTTAAAACAGTTTAAAAAAATAAATTTTTATTGATTTCAGAGAGGAAGGGAGAGGGAGATAGAAACTTCAGTGACGAGAGCAAATCACTGATTGGCTGCTTCCCACACATGCCCCACTGGGGAACGAGCCTGCAACCCAGGCACATGCTCCTCACCTGAATCAAACCCAGAACCCTCAGTCCACAGGCCAACAGTCTATCCACTGAGCCAAACCGGTTAGGGCAAAAACAGTTCTAATATTAATCATGCTTTTAACACTTATTCAGGGCAGGCATTTTGCAACATTGAAAATATTAATTTAGCTCTAATGCAACTTCTTTTAGAAGAAACAAAAGGCAGATGATGGTACCATTGTGTAGATGACAATCTTGTTTGTGTGTATGTGAGTGTGTGTGCAAGAGAGAGACAGAAATGAGAGAGAAAAAAGTTAGCTAAAGATTTTCTTGGGGCAACTGCTGTTTGGAAGAAAAAAATATGTGAGATTGCCTATTATACCTTTTCTATAGACACTTATTTATTAAAAAATCACATATATTTTATTTCAAAGTATCTCTGATTTTAATCTTTAAAACGCTACTCCATATGTGTATTTAAATAAAACTGCATATATTTTATACATTAAGATATTTTCATTTTAAGTCTACAATATTCTATGTGTACGGATTGATCAAAGAAAAAGTGTGCTCTAACTGTAAAAAAAGTTTCCTGACATTTTTGGAATCTGTATCTAAATTTTATTCCTGGATGGCCACTACTTGTTTGACCATGAACCTACCATGTGAATGTTTGATAATTAAATGGTCTTTTTGATACTTGCATATTCACTGGTGAAAAAAAACAGAAAGCTTTGCATTTTACTAATACTACCCTACCATCAAATGACATCACTGAATTATTGCTCAAAATACCCAAATATTTAAAGGGAGATCATTAATTCTACAGACATTTGCTGGTTACAAAGCACAGTTACCCACATATAGATTGTGCGTAACAGACTGCTGCCTACTATTTCCTCCACCAAACACATTCTGTTTTCCTCTTAAAATATTCTACCTCAGATGTCTTCTTGGTCTAGTTTCACCCGAAGATAGATGGCTGTAGGGTTATATACTCTCTATACATTTTGAGAATTTTATTTTTTTAATATGGGTTACAAACACCACAGGAAAAAATTCTTCACTAACCCTTGTAGCATTGAATTTGCCAATCTCTGCATTTATAGTTCATATACATGTTTAGATTAAAGAATAATCATCCTAGTGGCAAAGCTAAAGAAAATCAGGGAGTCCCACATATCTCTGTCTTTTGTACAATGTCAATCGCCCCTGGCCCACCCCGGGTTATGGCTCCATCAGTGCTGACAACATCAGGAAATATTCTCATGCGAAGGAAACCGGGAATCTAATTTCATTTAGTCCCATTGTATCCGGAGATTACAAATGCTTCCATTATCTGTTACAATGACCCAGCGAGGGGAGTTGCTGAGAAGATGATGCTCTTTGATTGAAGGCTTTCTCGGTGTTATAATACAGATTGAAGGGGCTGCCACTTGGCAAGCCTAAGAAATTGAAGTAAACAACTCTCTGAACTTCTAGGTGATTTTATCTGCGAAAATGGTCATCTTATTACAAGTGAGATTACTGCCCTGATGGTGGCTGCGAGAATGACTGAAGATTGAATTGTTGCATGTTTTACCCTTTTGAAAAGTGGTTTAATGCAGGCCTGTGGTACAAATGCTAACGATAAGAGGGAAAATATTGAGACATTCCTTTTTTTATTCAATTAAAAACAAAAAAGGACTTTAAAATTACATTTAAAACGCCTAACTCAAATGTCCACGGTCATAATATTTCTGATTTCATCTTGATTTGCTTTCCTATTTTTATATATAATGATATATGTGGTATTCTCCTCTAATTATTGTGTTCAAATGCGAATTCTTCTCCATAATTAAAGAGCAACTTGCAGAATTTCCAATGCAAAGTTTCAGAATACTGTCTAGCTAAGTAAATATTAAAGGTAAGTATTGCACAGACAGCTAAATGATGTAACTAAAATTGTTTTCTCATGTTTTGTTCTAATGATCAATTGTTTTTTTATAATATATTTGTATTGATTTCAGAGAGGAAGGGAGACAGAGAGAGAGAGGAGAGAGAAAGAAAGAGAGAGAGAGAGAGAGAAACATCCATGATGAGAGAATCATTGATTGGCTGCCTCCTGTGTGCCCCCTACTGGGGAGTTAGCCTGCAATGCTGGCCTGTGCCTTTTACCAGAATCAAACCCAGGACCCTTCATTAGTCTGTAGGCTGACACTCTCTTCACTGAGCCAAACCGGCTAGGCCTCTAATGATGAATTCTTATGGCAAACTTCTGTAACAAATGAAGGTAACTGACATCCATTTTGATAATTTATCATGATGACCTGTTTCAGTTTTCAGGATTAAGATGCATTGAGTTAATATTTCAAAGGAATGGGAGATCCTTCAAAGGCATTAACCTACTTTTTAGCATCTACAACTTAGCATTCCATAGTCTAAAACTCCCAAGCAACACTATATCTGAATATTGTTAAAAACAAATCCACTAAACCATGACTTTATTGTGTAACTTGATGAACAAAATTTACTATAACTTTTTTTTCAATAATGTTTTTATTAGGATAATAAAACAGCAAATTGTATTTATCTTTAATTAAAATTCCTTGAAAGACAAGTCTGGAGGTAATTTGTGGAACAATAAACTTAGAACTAATTACTGCCCAGTATAACACGTATTTGATGAGAGGAGAGGAGTGTGAGTGTGTGTGTGTGTGTGTGTGTGTGTGTGTGTGTGTATATATATATATATATATATATATATATATATATATATATAGTCAAATATTAGAAGGAAGGCAGAGGTGGGTGGCTGGTTGGGAAGAGATCAAACAAAGAAATTACATGCAATATGCAGCATAACCCATGGACACAGATAGTTTGGTGAAGACCTGGGACAGGGGTCAAGGGCAGGCTAGAAGGAATCAATGGGACAAAAAAGGGGACATATGTAATACTTTCAACAATATTTAAAAAAATAATAAAATAAAATAGACATTCTTAATCTGGGAAAGAAATCCTGTATGTAAACATATGCTTGGGGCTGTAAGGTAAACTAAAGACCGTGTTAATGAAAACCTTATCATCGGTTAGAAAGTTGAGGTTCTTATTAGTATAGAAATAAAAAAATTCTATCTCTGAGTTTAAATGTTAGAATATAAAACAGTAGTCACGATGTGCATAATTATACCATAGCAGTTATGCAATATTTAAATGTGCCAATAATTTTATGTGCGACCTACATAGCTATTACAGAAGGAAGTTAGGTAGAAATTTTCTTCAAAGTTGTAATGGATAATAAAGAACATTATAAACTGATGAAGAAAAGGATAGATACATAGGCAATAAAGCATCAAAAAGTCTCAAATTACAGCAGGAAGGTTAAGGAGAGGTGGGGTAGATAAGAGATCAACCAAAGGACTTGTATGCATGCATATGAGCATAACCAATGAACACAAGACACTGGGGGATTAGGGTATACCTGGAGGGGGGCAATGGGAAGATGTGTATACATGTAACACATTAACAAACAAAATTAAAAAAGAAGTTGCAATGATATAAAACCTTAACAATTCTGCATCATAGTGACAACTAGGGCTCTCTGCAGGATTAAAAACTCCACTAAATGGAATGCCTCCCTAATGAAAGTATTATGGAATTAGGTAGTCATGCCTAGGACAGCTGTATTATCTCTGTTCATTCTCCTGAAAATACCAACCATGTGTCTCCAGAAATAGGTTTAAATATCAGTCAGTCATTAATGACTTGAAAAGCAGAGAAACCAGAAATAGAAACATAAATAATGAGCAGAATTCTATGTTTCCCAGGTTTGGCCTTATGGAGGAAAAGAATAGAAAACCAGAAACACTGAAATGGACAAATCTGGTGAAGAAATTGTGCTAAACCAAGACTGTATACTTAACTCTAATTTTTTCAGCTTTGTGAAACTGTCTAGGTTAAAGATTCTATTTTTCTTCATGAGACCACATATAAAAGAAACACACAAATATGTCAAATTGGATATGTAATATGCACACACACAAATACACAGTGAGATCTTTGTAGATATTGCTTGAACCGGAGGGGGTCTCAAATTATTATACATATGTTTATTCAGGTCATACAATATGCTGTGACCTGCAAATAGTTTTGTAATTACTACATTGCCATAAGCTTAAATCAAAAGTTCCCAAGTTTAATAGATTTTACTTTGAAAATGCCTACAAAAGTAGAAAGCGATAATTTTTCAATAGTTTACATATCAATAATTATGTCATGAACACTGTACTCATTTTTTAAGTTATAAATTCTCCAATTTTACACATAAAGGTAAAACTACTAAGTATAAATATAAAGATATATTATTTTGAATGTAGTATTCTGTCATCAAAATCTACACTTTCACTTGTTAAAGACTACATATTCCTTAGATATTAAAATCTCCCACAAAATATTTTTTAAGAAGGACCACTGTTGAAAACATACAGAATCCTTTTCATTTTGTATTTATCGGGTTTAGTAACTACCTAGGTTGCAAAGGTAAACTTTCATTCATTAGATCTTACATAGCTATAGATTTTATTGAGATCCTATAACATGAGAAAGAGAACCTATGAAGTTGCCTAATAAGCATCTTCATGTTTATGAAATACTAAATATTATAAAGGAGAAATAAGTTGACTTCTTTCCATTTTACTTACAAATAAATATGGAAAGACCATTGTGTAACAAAAGTCTATTTGTTATCTATTTTAAATAGAGGACAATTCTTTTAAAAGCAAATAGTCCTTGATGTTGTTTTATTAACATGATTTTGATTAAATACAATATTGTAGAGCCCTAAGAGCCCAAAACAGGATACAAAATCCCTTTCAGATTTGCAAGAAAACACTAACAGCTGAAAAAAACAACAAAAAAACAAACAAAACATTCACCATCCAAACCTTCAAATAAGAGGATATATTTAATTTGTTTATTAACTCATATATATTTATAGAACTGTGAATTATCCACCATAATATATGAAACATTATACATTTTATGCACTCTAAATTTAATGCTTTACTAGAGAATATATATCTCCTCCTAAAATATCCCCTCAAAATAACTAGATGATATTTGACTAGGACCAATGCCAACAGATATAACATCTTACGCAGTTTCAGAAACAAAGGGGACATTTTTTAATAATATACATTGTTGCACAAATGTAGGTTTACAGTTGTTTGTATGGAAAAAATACAATAATCTATCTATATAAAAGCCTAATATGCATTTTGTCCCCTCAGGAGTTTGATTGCTCCCTATGACATGTGTTGACCCCCAGGTGGTGGCATGAAACAAAGGAAGGCCTTAGCTAACATCCAGCTGGGAAGTGAAGGCCCTGGCCAGCAGTCAGAAGGCCCTGATAACTGGTGAAGCATAGGGACCCTACGCATGCACAAATTTCATGCACCAGGCCTCTAGTTAATAAATAATATAAGGATAGAATCTGTGTTTTGCACACTCACACTATATGTTGCCCCCACCTGTACATACACCTGTATAAATAAATATACATACATATATACACATACATATCCTATATAATAAAGAAGTAATATGCAAATTGACCCTCATGCCTTTACACAAGATGGCTGTCCTCATGTGGTCAAAGATGGCCATCACAAGATGGCTGGCGAGGAAGGTAGTGGTGGGTGATCAGGCCAGCAGGGAAAGGCAGTTAGGGGTGACCAGCTGGCAGGGCAAGACAATTGGAGGTGACTCTGCCAGCAGGGAATGGAGGGCAATTAGGGGGAACCAGGCCAGCAGAGGTAAGCAGTTGGGGGCAACCAGGCCAGAAGAGGAGGGCAGTTAGGGGTGAGTGGACTGGCAGGGGAGGCCAATTGGGGATGATTGAGCCAGCAGGGGAAGGCAGTTGGAGGCAATTGGGCAGGCAGAGGAGCAATTAGGCATCAATCAGGCTGGTAGAAGAGTGTTTAGGGAGTGATCATGCTGGCAAGCAGAAATGGTTAGGAGCAATCAGGCAGGCAGGCAGACGAGCTATTGGGAGCCAGCAGTCCCGGATTATGAGAGAGATATCTAACTGCCGGTTTAGGCCCGATCCTAAACCAGCAGTTGGACAGCCCCTGAGGGGTTCCAGATTAAAGAGGGTGCAGGCTGGGCTGAGGGACCCAACTCCCCCTCCCGGTGCACAAATTTCATGCACCAGGCCTCTAGTAAATATATACATGTGTGTGTGTGTGTATGGATATATCTATACACACACACACACACACACACACACACACACACACACACATCATCATCATCAGGGAAGTTTCATGGAGAGCAGAATTTTAGCAGAGAGCTATGTAATGACAGACACTGAACGAAGGCCAAGAGAAAGGAGAGTATTGATGTTCATGGTCATTTCATATGTTAAGAATGGTGACAGATATTGGACTTCATTTAAGAATTCATTAGCTCAGTAAGTGCAAATTGTGTGTCTATGATATGCCAGACAAAGACATTACTTACAAAGCTTAATAATAAATATATATTATTTTAATTTAAAAAATACAATAAAAACAATAGAGACTACTTGCAAACATATAACAAGGGAACTCATTTAGTCTAGTAAAGGCAGAGAGAGGTTGATGACAAGTGGAATTGGACTAAGATCCAAATGTAGAGTAGGAATTAGCTAAGCAAATAGTAGGGTAAATAGAAAATTACTAACCAAACAGATGGAAATGTAAATCTTCTGCTGAGTGTGAACAGCTGGATCTATAGTCAATCAGAGATCTATACTTTTTAATTAGGTGAGTTAATTAATTCCATTCATTATATAAACCAGTTTTATTTGTATTTTCTGTTACATTCAATACAAAGGGTCCTGCTTGATTTGGAAGTGTATTTATTGATCACTTGCACTATCATTTTTAGTTTATAATATTATATATCTCTGGAGAGATTCATGATTAATGAATTTAATTTAATGGAATTTTTAGAAATCTAAAAATGGATTAGGTCCATCTACTGATGTATTTTTTCAGTGCTGATCAATTTAATGTACAGCTAAATATATAAAAGACTAAGCAACCGTTCAACTGTTTGACCATTGGACCGGTAACTATGATGCACACAGACCACAAGGGAGCAGACACACAATGCACAGGCATGGAAATATGGAACAAACTGGTGAATCTCAGAGGAAGGGGGCGGAGGGAGGGTGGGAAGAGATTAACCAAAGATCTTATATGCATACTAGAGGCCCAGTGCACAGATTTGTGTATGGGTGGGGTCCCTCAGCCTGGCCTGTGGGGATCAGCTCACCGACATCCCCCAAGGGATAATGCATTGTAAGAGGGCGTAGGCCAGGCCGAGGGACCTCACTGGTGCATAAATCTGTGCACAGGGCCTCTAGTATAAAATAATAAGTAGCTTTGACATTATTCAATCAGAGAATAAATAAAACCATGTATTGGATTTCTCTGTAAAATTTTTGAAATGATTTTAACCCAAGTAATTCTCACTTGCCAAAAGCTAAAATGTAAAATATGAAATCATTTATATTTCATTAAATTCTAATGAAAATTTAAATTGGTAAAAAAATACAAAATGATGAAGCTATTATTATCTCAATTATAAGCATGTCAATATTTTATGTTAAACCTTCCTTTTTACCCCTATATATCTGCCATAAGATTCTCTAATACTAATATTATTTGAATAATTAAATTTGATGCCTGTCCTATTTTGACATGCCAAATTAATATGTTAAAAATTACTTAAAAAACTCTTTTGCTACAATTTTTCACTTTTAAAATTAGAAAATAATACAGAAGATATAATGCCATTATACACGTAGACAATATAATAGCAACATATGAAACCAAAATGTCATTAGCTGCCGTTTACTTATTACTAAATATCTATTTTGAATTGGAAAATAATCTGTTGAGCAATTTAATCATCATGCATTTAAATTATAAGCACAATAACAGCAACAGTGACCTGATGGTCAGGCATTTCCTGTAAGACAATGACCATATAAATCACAGGTCCTCAACTCTGCTTAAAAACCCCTACTGCTCCAGGCACTCATTAACTCTTAGGGAACACTTGGGCTAACAGATCATTAACGCTGGGAAAAAGCGCCCAGATGGTTCACACCATGGATTATGTGCAAATGAGAAATGTCATCACTGAATAAAGTTATTATAAAATTGCAACTCAGCATCTTATTTTCACGGAGTATTTTAACTGAAAAGTCCTTGGAAATAGACCAATACTTCAGGCACTCTTGGGGAAGAAGAGTTCAAAGACTAGTTCAAATCTTGTTCATATGCATATGAACTGCCATTTAAAAGATGGCAGTTTGCATTAGATATCTTTTCCTACAGGAAGTCCTCCGTGATCCTGTCTCCGGACTAAGTTAGATACTTCCATCACATGTTCCCGTTGTGTCTTGTGTTTTTGCTGCTGCTGTTCATTTTCTTCTTGTTCGTGTTTCCATTAGTTTGTAAGTAAGGTTCTTTTACTGGTACATCATATATGGTTCATAAATAAATGGATACATTACTGCTGGATTTTCCCATAGACATTTTAATCAAGTTGTCACTGTTAATTTTTCAGCATCAGTAAGTCTGCTTTAGATTAATATTAGTAAAATCACTACGAGTATTTTAAAGAACTATTCCTCAGTACCCCCTTTCTCTACGAATGGTGTACCATATGTATGTCAACAAAATGTTCATAATTAAGCATCAAAGAAATGTTGCCTTAATTTTCTTAAGATTATAGACTATATTTCTAAATTATCTAAACTCCATTGACTGGAAGAGAAGCAAACTTCCCTTCTGATACTTAATATATAACTGTCATTGGGTGGCACCTCAAGCAGTTGCACAATTTGGGCACAAAAGTCATTGGCTTATCCCTCTAATAAGAGATATAAAAATATTTAGTTCAGAGACTTTGTAATTAGGCTAATATTAATCTTGTAAATTAAGACAATTCTTATTCTTCAGTAGCTAACCTCAGTTTGTTTTTCTCTGTAAATATGAATGAGTCGGTATACATTTTCTTTCAGGATTTGTCTTAAATGTACATGCTATAATTCCAATGTAAAACAATTTCAAATATGCATGACTGGCTTGTATTTAAGTAATGTCCTTTTTACCTGGCTGACAGAAATCTAGTATCCTCAACCGTCTGAAAGTCACTATGATTCTACCTATGAAACAAATGTCACCCTAAAATTTACCCTCTCTAGTGCAAGGTAAGTGGGGAGAAATGTTTAAAATTATATTTTAAACTATGCCTGTAATAAGGATGAGGTGGATATGCAGAGAATTTCCTGAGTTGGAAGTATAAAAAAGAAAACAAAATCAGAGACCACTAAGGGAAACAGACTCAATGACAAGAACATAATTTCATTAAAATGAACAAAGTTGGTTTCTATGGTGACACAAAAAAAGTCAGTATTGTGTTCAGTGGAACTTGCTTATGTAGGCATAAAACATACAAATGCATTTAAAATATATATGAAATCTGGTAATTCTATACACCCACAAATAAGGTTAGATACCTAAAGAGATGAATATCAGGTTTAAAAAAAAAATTACCTTCCCAATGGATGGAAAAATAACACATTAAGGGATGATATTTTGGGTTGAAAACAATATAAACTCCAGAGTAGCTTTAGATAGTATCTTCTCATGATTGTTATTCAACTCAAGTATGAGATTACTTTACTGGGTACATGTTTTCAAAAACAAGATATGTTAAGAATATTCTCCTAAATTTTCATTTAATAATTTCTAACCATAATTAAGCCAGAAAAACCACCTATGAAACATAGATTTACTAAATCAATATTCCACAGTGATATGCACTTAATGTTATAGTATCAAATTATGGTTAAACATAAACCAACTCTTTTGGCACATATTTAACTAGGGGCCCAGTGCACAAATTCGTGCACCTTGAAAGGAACTGTGGGCTGCAAGGCTACTGTAGACACAGAGGCAGGTCTCAGCCCATCCTTCACCCCCCGCCTGGCCCCTCCCACTGTGGCCCCTGGTCTCTGTCTGCGGGCAGCCCTGCTCCCACTGCCACTGCTCCCAGGCACTGCCAGTGCCGGCCCCGCTTGCACCCACTGCTGGTGCCATCCCCAATCACTCTGCATGGTTAGCGGGTCTGAGCCACGATCACCCCTCAGGAACAGGGGGAGGTGGAGAAGACCTCAGGCGTGATCAAGGCTGGCAGCTACTGCTCACACCTATCGATGGCACCAAGTGATGGAGACCAGCACTGGGCACTGGCAGCGGGTGTGAGTGAGTGGCGAATCTGGTACTGACTGCAGGTTGGATCGTGGCATGTGCCAGCAAAGAATGTTCAGTAACCACCAAAGGCTCATTCCAATGACAGCAACCAGCACCCTGCCCTTGTCTGCCAACCCTGCTCACTTGATCCATCATCCTGCTGCGGCCAACACCAACCACATTCCACAAATGCCCCCTGGTGGTCAGCACACATTATAGCAACTGGTTGTTCAATTGTTCCCGTTGTTTTGCTCTTCGGTCTATTTGCATATTAGCCTTTTATTATATAGGATGTTACAATCTGTTACTTTTCTGAAAGTGCATCTCATACTGTTTTCCCAGGGGGGTATACGATAATTATATATATATTCCTGTGTTTTGGTCACTACTTTGCCCATTAACTAATAAAAGGGAGAACTGTCATATAAATTCTAGAGTAGTTTAATTTACTAGGCAATACTTTGGATGTCCCATGGACATCACTGTTTTATAAAAGGTTCTGTGAAACATACTGTCCCTTCATTTACTAAATCAAAATTAGGCAACTGGGCACTGTTGACATTGGACTTTTAACTGTTTTTTAGTGAAAATCAACACATCACTTCTATGTTTTTTTTTCTTTTATTCTTAAATGTATTGGGGCAACACTGGTTTATGATTTTATATGAATTTCAGGTGCACATTTCAAGTGTACATTCTATGATACATGAAATCATTGTATCCTACATTGTGTGACCAAAGTAAAAAAAGTAAAATAAAATGTCACCACTTCTATGTCTTTAAAAGTGATTAATTTCTAATTGCTAGCTTTGCCATCCTTATTTACATGGAAATGCAGTGAGAATGTTAACATGTTTGCATCCATTACACATTGGAGTAACAACTTCAAAACATTTTACACCCTAGCTGTTTTGTCTAGTGGATAGAGCACTGATTGGCCTGCAGACAGAAGGGTCCCAAGTTCGATTCCTGTAAAGGGCATGTACCTTTGTTGCAGGCTTCTCCCCAACCCAGGCTAAGGTTGGGGTTCATGCAGGAGGCAACCAATAAGTGTGCCATTTTTGTCTGCCATTCCCTCTCTTGAAAAACAAATGGAAAAATACCCTTGAGAGAGGGTTAAAATTTTTCATAATTAAACAAATTACTATATGACATCTCTTTTTTACTTCCCTGCTGTAATGAACTTCAACATGAAAAGCATAAATCCCGTCTATGGTCTTGAACTTTATAGAGAGTGTTCTTGAACCAACAACTAAATGTATCATATGCAATATTACTTATGTTCTTACGTTATAAACCCTCAAACAAAGCTTTCATTAAAGGGATGATTTCCAATTTTTTTGGTTCTGATATTACCTGGGGATATTTTGGAGAATAACAAGATTAAATTTTGACAAAATTCTTAAAGATAGATTAGAGCTAGACATTTTGCCAGCAACAGAACTTTTGCAAAGATGAATAAGGCGGATTTGGTATTTTTCATTATGTTGAGGTGAGAGGGGGAAAGAAAGGGATAAAGGGGAAAGAAGAAATATCACAAAATAATATGTGTACTTTTAGGATCAAAGCATAGTGTGATTAGAAGGTGGCACTTCAATATCTTTAAGCCTTCGGCTTGGATTTCATGGTCCAATAGAATCACATAATGGGAACAAAATACAATCATTTGGAGACACATAAGGTCGCCGGTTTTTAGGTTTTTAAGCAAGGACATTAAAGTTAAGCAGATTGTGGAGACTGTTTTGGCTCAGTGGATAGAGTGTCGGCTTGTGGACTGAAAGGTCCCAGGTTCGATTCCTGTCGGGGGCATGTACCTTGCTGGCGGGCACATCTCCACTGTGGGGCGTGCAGGAGGTGGCTGATCAATGCCTCTCTCTCATCGATGTTTCTGACTTTCTATCTCTCTCCCTTCCTCTCTGTAAAAAGTCAATAAAATATGTAAAAAAGTAAATAAAAATAATAAAAATAAAATTAAGCAGATCTGAAACGACTTTTTACCATCCACAATGTACAAATAAATAAATAAATAGATAAATAAATAAATAAACATGGTATTTGTAGAGCTCTTAAATAAAGCACATGTAAATATTCCTAGGTGGCAAGCATCTAGACACAACAGCTAACACTCACGATTTACCATTTTTAGAAAGGTATAATTCCTGAAAAAAAGATATGACATAGAGTTTCCCGATTGTACTAGTTAATTTGATTTTGAACCAGGGTCCTAAGTTTAGGAAGCAGAACACAATGTGGGTTTTATCTCCCACTGGCCAAGATGACTTGTGATCAAATTGGCACCACTGGCATTCAAGCAAAGAGTTCTTTTAGACTAGGGTGGCGGCGATATGATTTGGAAGTGTTTTAAAGTTTTGGGGGTAGGAGGCAGAAAAACCATAAAATCTTTTATTTGTAACGGAAAGGCAAAAGATATATAGTTTTTAAAACCATTTTAGAAGCTCATCAAAAATATTTTTGTGAGTTAATGTGAAACAGCACAAGTCATTCTAACAAAAATAATCATTCAGTTTTTAAATTATAAGAGTGTCCTTCATAAAAAGCAATTCAATTATACTTTGCAGAGTTCCAAATGTTCACTCTGCTCCTCATTAGTTTCAAATATAAATATGTATTTTTATAAGCAGGCTGTTCTATCTGAATAACAATCACCTCAGGGCACTTTCCTTCCTGCTATGCTCAAGGTTAGGTGGGGCTTTATAGATCTTTATTTCTGGAAGGTGCACAGTAGACCTTATAGCATTTTGACCAGAAAAACTGCCTGTCCTAAAATTCTTACCGGTCTACTCACACCCTGGCAGTGTTTCTCAGTGGTTAGAGAGTCGGCCCATGGACCAAAGGGTAGAGGGTTCAATTCCCAGTCAAGGGTATAAGCCTGGATTGCAGGTTGATCCCTAACCTGACTGGGGCAAGTACAAAAGGCAATCAACTTATGTGTCTCGCTCTCATTGATGTCTCTCTCTCTCTCTCTCTCTCTCTCTCTCTCTCTCTCTCTCTCTCTCGCTGTTTCTTTCTCTCTTGCTCTCTCCCTCCCCTCCCCCCGTCCCATCTCCCCTTCCACTCTGTCTACAAAACATCAATGAAAAAAATATCTTCTGGTGAATATTAAAAACAACAAAATTCTCACACTTGCTAATCTTTTGATCTGATGTCTGCATTTAGAATTACGTTAGGGATTACTGAATACTAATCTAAATTTTATTTACTCAAAAATAAGTCTGAAGCAATATATGTTAAATATCTAATAGATGCTTTTTCCCTCAGTTTCTTTTGTGTTTCCAATTCTGAAACCCTATACCAAAGTGATTTTAAATGTTACTATGAATAATGGTAGATAAGGATCCCTATAAACTCTCTTGTGTGTTGAACTCATTAAAAATAAACATTCCAACACTGTCATGGGAAAGAAACAATATTAGAAATTCAATTCAATTTTGTCATGCTGTATATTTTGCAATTTTAATTTTAGGTTAAGTTTATGGGTAAAGATTAAGAAATTAAAGAGAATATGGCCTGAAAGGAAATTTAAAGCAAGTAAATGGTTTATGTCAAGCAGTAGTGTTATCGTGTGCATACATATTCTGACACATAATAAATTATTTAGCATCATTTTAATTAACTAATACATTGAGGTAGGAAGGATAACTTATGACTTTAATTAAAATGTGTGCTTGAGTGAGTCTGTAAATTTTCTTACATGTGAATTTCATCACCTGCCACATAAGTAGAACATGCTAGATGACTCTAAGAACTTTCCAAGTGTTTTAAATTGATAGCTTTGCTGTGCACAGGAGCCAGCCTTTCATAGATGCTATTCTAATATATAATAAAGTAGTATCTCATATTTCTATTGCAGTTAATTATGTTTCATCATTTTAATTTAATGATAATGTGATGAGACAGTTTGTTTTTTCATCAACTTTAATCATTTAAAAGTCATTCATAGAAGTTATATTATCGACAATAGTTCCATATGTAAGATCAAAATTTATTAATTTTCCAAGAAGAGTCCCGAAATAAGGGCATCTTTCCAGGTTCAGTCTTTACTTGCTGATCAAACATTAAAAAAAAAAAGTATTTTTAAATGCTGCCCCCATATAAGTACTAATCCCATGTATACATATATATGTGTGAGTATGTGTGTATACATATATATATGTATTCCTCATGTGTGTATATATGTGTATGTATGTATATATACATATATATATTCCTCGTGTATATATATATGTGTGTGTGTATGCATGTATATATACACATATATATTCCTCATGTATATATATATATATGTGTATGTATGTATATATATATACACATACATGAGGAATAAATAACTTTACCCCTAAAATTTACTTAACAATCCTCATTTTATATTTTGATTTTTAAATTAAATATGTGTATGTATATATATATACACATATACATATATATACATACATACATGTATATATATATATACATACATACATATATCCCTCCTATAATACATATATAGATATTTAATACATATATACATATATATGCATTTAATTTTTAAGATTACACATATTTATACAAGAAACGACTCCCTTAAGCTAATGCCTTGATAAAAGATATCAACTTGAAAATATGAGCTACAGATAAAGCGACATTATCTGAATATTTACTTATACCCTACTTAATATTCTCTTCAAATATTCCATATATCCCACGTATACAAGAAGTCATCTTCAGCACCAAGGAAAGTACAGTCACATCGGAAAACACAGTTACAGAGGGGTCATTGTGCGCCGGCCACAGGAAATAAGACTGCCTCCCTCTTTTGGAGAAATTCATTTTTTATTCATAGGCGAGTAAAATGTGAAAACCCTCCCAGTCTTACAGGCTTTGCAGTTTTGGGTAACACCCGAGGGGGACACTCTGTCTCTGGCTCCCTGTGAGCCCTCTCAAATGGCTGCACGTTTCTGCAGGTGGATGGCAACTCAGTGTCAGTGGCTTCATAGGAAAAGCACTGACGCAGCTCACTCTGGTAGTAAACATTCTGGAATGCCCTGAACCCACCACGTCCCAGACCCTGCCATCCGCTGTGCCCGGTGATGGCTTGCCCCTCCATCAGACTAGATTGCAAAGCTCCCGGCTGTGTTTGAAATGTGATGATTGCAAATGCTTCCTCTGCTTTACTTCTGTTTCTAGAATATGCTTTCTCCTTCCTTAACATGTCACCTTCTCTCCGTTGACACTGTATTTAGCTTGGCAGTATTTTGAAATAGACTCGGTGTGGAATCTCATTAATATAACTATTTTTTTCTCTTTCAGTTGTATGCCTCCCTCCAAAGGAACTTTCAAAGCCAGGCTGTTTCCATGGTACTGACAAGATCGGCTGTATATCATCTAACGTTGCATTAATTCCAGTTTTATGTTCTCCTGCTTTTATAAATTATTGAGAGGTGCTGCACGGCTTGCAGAAAAATCTAAAGCTGGGACTCTCTAGGCGGGCTCTTACTGATCTGAAGATATGCCTACTTGATTTGAAAGGAAAAAAAATATATATAACGTTTTTCTCTCCAGTTCTTCATCACGCCCTTCATCTACCTAAACGCTCTGAGCTTTCTAGACATACGAGAAAATAAGTATATCCTTTCAGAGATTATGCCGGGATCGTCATGATTTTAAAAGCACAGTATTGATCATGTCTAATGGTTCTCACCGATGGGAGATGAAAAATAATCAGGACACTGGAGATGATTCTTTAAAACTACCAAATGTTAAGGAATCTGTCTTTAGGGCTTGAGTATTTTTATGCTTCTAGAAATTTGTTAATACATGTTCTATATCACTTTTAGAATACAAACCATGTAGAAAGTTGTACAAAGGTGATTGGACACATTGTGACATGTAAATAAGGCAGGCTAGTGAGTAGTAGGA
The DNA here is from genome assembly GCA_004026805.1 of Lasiurus borealis. Taxonomy (NCBI): domain Eukaryota; kingdom Metazoa; phylum Chordata; class Mammalia; order Chiroptera; family Vespertilionidae; genus Lasiurus; species Lasiurus borealis. The sequence goes on along the minus strand of PVJN01004031.1, from coordinate 35,339 downwards.
GAGGTAAGAGTGCACATGTGTATTGTGTAAAATAAAATAAAAGTAGAAACAACTGCCTAGCAAAAATATCAAGAGAAAATGTACTAAATAAAAGGTGTAATGGAAGATATCATCTCTTCAGAAGGATCTCTACTTTTCATGGAAAACAGTTAATTTACTCTTTGAAGAATGAATCTGATTTAAAGAAGATCAGACAAAACTATACGACATTTACAGAGAAGATAGATTTCAGAAAGACTCTTGACTGAATTGAATATCTGACGGATAACTTAGGTTTTTGGATAGCAGTGGATAGTCACTGATGCTTTGGAAATTGCGTGTTAAGATAATTGAGAGGAATAGTCTGAGAATAGAGAATAGAATGGAGACGAAATGAAGGAACAGAACAGAGACTAATACAAAAATCAAGTAGTCAGTGGAGAAGAGAAAAAAGCACCTCGAGCATAAGAACAGATGCTTATGGGTAGTAAAAATAGTAAAAAAGAAATCAGAAACATATGTGTTGATGAAATTTACAACAGAAATAAAATGTAAAGGAAGAAGCAGTTTCAATGTAAGAACTTTATAAAACTTGCACATCTCATGGCCACCATCTCAAAAATAATTTGGTAATACAACCAAAATCGAAGATGTGATTTGAACTTTTTTTAAAAAATATATTTGATTGATTTTTCACAAAGAGGGAGGGAGAGGGATAGAAAGTCAGAAACATCGGTGAGAGAGAGACATCGATCAGCCACCTCCTGCACACCCCACACTGGAGATGTGCCCACAAGCAAGGTACATGCCCCCGACCGGAATCGAACCCGGGACCTTTCAGTCTGCAGGCCGACACTCTATCCACTGAGCCAAACCGGTCTCAGCTGATTTGAACCTTTATAAAGCACATTAGGTGCTTTACAAACATTATCCATTTAATCTTCATAACATCCATGCAAGTCATTATCATTGATGAGTAAACATGATACATGCACAAGTGGCTTGCCCAAGATTATTGGATTCCACTCCAGGTCTTGTCCACAGTCCATTCCCCTTCTACCACAACACGCCACGATCGATGAGACCACCAAGGTGTAAGAGAGCAGATGTCACATTACAGAGGAACAGATGGCTAACATATGAAAACAAAGTATGGAGGGATGCAGCAATGCAGGCTTTATGTTCAGGCAGCTGCACCTGTGGAACCTGAATGTGATTTAGAGGGATGAGAGTTGTTTACCATCTCTCAACCTCAATTACTTTATCAGTAACAGAGACTAATGCCTACCTCACTGAGGTTGTTATAGCTGTTGACAAAATGTATCCAAAGCACAAGCAATTATGTGCTAGACAATTTTACATACCAGGACATAAGGGATGTTCTGTAAAATAATGGTCTGAGAAAAGGCCGTGTATGTACATGTATCTATGTATGCTACATCAACGATATAACACAAACGTGTCATTTATGTATCTGTTAGTGCAGGCACTACTGATTGAAAATGTCTTATATGAAAACAATTGTACATTGTCTTTAATCATAACTTCTGTGGAAAATGCTATTTTATCTATTTTATAGATTGGCCTTCTTAAATCTGAGAGAAATGGAGTCCAAGTCAGTAACTATCAGAAGAGGGACTTAAGTTCACATCACTCAGGCTCTATTTTTTTTTCTCAGTTAATCATTATTGCACTGATGACATCACAATCAGGGAAGAAGAGAGTATCACTAAATGTCAACGAATTGTAGTCAAAAGGGACAGGGAAGAGATATTAATAGTGTCCATAAATTTAAAAACTAACAGTAGTTTCTCTGATTTTTTCATGATATCAAAAATACATGGGCTTCTAGATGAGTATGTATAATAAGTTTTACTCCAAAAAAATTGTGAAGTGATTCCATTTTTAAAACTTTTAGCTTCATTTATGCTAATGATTTGCATATCAACTAGTTCATTATATTGTTCTTCCATTGTATTCACCCACTGTTTGCACAGGTGGCCTTAATGAATATGATTTTATGATGTTTTAATAAGCGTTAGCAAGATATAAAGAAGTATAATGTTTTAGCAAGTCAAATTATATAACTGTTCAGATCTATCCATTCACTTATTCACTGTTATAAAATCTAATGTTATTAAACCTAAAGGGTTAAAAATATAGTTTGATAATAAATAAATAAGCGAAAATGAATAGGAATACCCAAATATGGCAAGGGAGAAAGACTAGTTGGATGCATTAGTAAGAGACAAAATATGAAGAACTTGTTATCATTGTAGGATAGTATGATCATATAAAAACCTAGTGGCCCATTGTATGAAATCATGCACATTGAAAGGAAATTAATTAGAAGAAATATTTTAATATTGCTATTCACTCTTTCTCTATAATAGAGGTGTCACCCAATCTCACAATCGACAATGACAGTTTGAAACACAGCAAGAGCTTTATGCACAAGTCAACTTAGCCATTTATATATTTAGAATAAACTTCCTTAATTAGAACTGCTTTCTGATTTAGCTAAACTTTTCCCAGGCAACTGACATACCCCAATTGCTCTTTCAGGTAATTGTCAGCAATTGGAGAGAGTACAGGATGGGCTGAAGGTCATACACCCCCATGCACGAATTTCATGCACCAGGCCTCTAGTGTTTAAATAAGGAAATAAGTGAGTTGAAGCTAGAACTTTTAGACTTGTTAATTGAACTGAAACATATTATGTGGACTTCCTACACCTGATGATGCTTAATTTCTGTACCTATGGAGTATCCTACAGTGACATTTTCTTTAGTACTTGTCTTTGTACTTCTTAACTGATAAATTCCCCCAAATGTCTGAGTTTTACCAACAACTCTGAAGTTACATTAAGTTGACAAACTTAAATCTTACATTTGTCTCATTTTAATTTAAAAATCCTTCTCTATTACTAATATTGTTGGATTATATCTACTGGGTTTGTTTACAACAATGACACATTAGGTTATTAAAATATATATCAGCCATGATTGAGTTTAATTTTATTCCCATACAGGTTTCATAACTTAAAAAATGAGAACATCAGATTAGGTATTCTTCATACAGAATTTCCTTTTTTTGTTATTCTGAATTTTTCTGACTCTTGGAAGAGTTTATATAAAACTTTATGTATCCACTTGGCTAGGCAATGATGTCACTTGTTTAGTCAAACACTAGTTTAGATGTTGGTGTGAAAATATTTTGCAAATGATTTTAGTAAAGGAGAGGAGGCTGTCTATGAAAATGGGGTGGACCTCATTCAGTCAGTTGAAAGACTTACTGAAGTTCTTTTAAAAGAAATATCTGCCTCAAGACTCTAACACAGAAATAATGCCTGACTTTCCATCATGACAGCCTGTCCTACAAATCTCAAACTCCTCAGTCCTCACAATGGCATGAGTTAGTACCTTAAAATAAATATTTTGTTTATCTACCCACACATATTCCATTGATTCTGTTCTGTGGAGAGCTGTGGCTAATACGACATGAGTGTCATACACACACATATGCATACACTCCCGATATGTGAATATTTTTGACCCTTGGTAGAAATACGAAAAAAAAATTAACATTTAATGTTCTAGCTGGATAAAATAATATTTTTCTAAAAAGATGTGTACATGTAATAAACAATACAGATAACAGCATCCAGACTTTACACGGATCAATAAGAAATCATATCCCAAAGAAAATGTGTAGAAAAGAGTGAAAAAGAGAATAAAAGAGCATATATTGGTTTCCTTAGATTTTCTCATAAGATTCAAGGAGTTGGGTGATTCCCTTCCAAAGTGAAAGAATTGCACAATTTGTTCAGCTCACCTGATAAAATGCATCTTAAAAATGTGTATATCTCCCCTTCCTCTACAAATATGAATGGAGTTAAGGATAGAGAGAAATGGAAAGCCAGATAAAGAACAAAAAATGGGAACAACACATATATCTACTATATAAATAGTCTCAGGTCACCATTTGTCTCTTGAATATCTAAAGCTATGGTCATTTTCCAAAACAAAGGTTATATTTTTTTTTCATGTTTTCTTCCTCCAGCACTTAAAAATTTGTGTTTCAATTATTCCTGGAGAATTTCCCCAGCAAAAAAAAAAAATGTCTAGGTAGAATATTGATGTATATCATGTTCAGATAGGCAGTGAGTGAAACATCATAAACAATGACCATAAACAATGACATACATAATGACCTCATCGCTTTTGGAGTTCACATATTTGAGGAATAGGAAGAAGAGAAATTCTACAGGAAAAATCCAAGATATGACATTGACAAGCTGACTTGCTTAATGTCTACTAAAGTAGCAGAAAAATAGTTTAAGAATCTAGCTGTTTGACAAATGGCAGGGGAGGTGGGGGTGTGGTTAGAGAGTAACCAAAGGACGTGTATGCATGCATATTAACATAACCAATGGACACAGACACTGGGATCATGGGGGCTTGTCTGGGGTGGGAATGGCTGAGGGCAGGAGGAGGGGTGTCAATCAGGGGAAAAGGAGACATATGTAAAACTTTAGACAATAAACAAAAGAATCTAACTCTTTGAAAGGCATTAACAGGAAGAGTGAAATAACAGCAGAAGATAACATGTTCTGTCAGGTAACAAGTTAAAAGAATGTATGAATTTAGAAATTCATATATGCCAGCAATGTATGGAAATATTAGGCCAGTAGCAACTGTGGGCCACAAAATTAATTTTTTTAATATATTTTATTTTTTTACAGAGAGGAAGCGAGAGAGATAGAAAGTCGGAAACATCTATGAGAGAGAGGCATCGATCAGCCGCCTCCTGCACACCCCATAGTGGAGATGTGCCCCCCAATCAGAATCGAACCTGGGACCTTTCAGTCCGCAAGCTGATGCTCTATCCACTGAGTCAAACCGGTCTCGGCCACAAAAATAATTTTAAAGTTCACACTGGCTGGCTACATTAATAATAATCCAAGAAACAAGAAAATCTTAACATATTCTATTTGACCCAATATATCAATATTTTCATTTCAACATGTAATAAAAATAAAAAATTAATATTTTAAACACACTTCACACATTAAACCTTCAAAATATGCTATGTTGTATTCAGAGAACATCTCCATTTGAACTACACATACATAAATGTTCCACATTCACACGTGGCTCATGGTGAGGATATTGAAAAGGGCAGTTTCAGACCAATGAACTGCAACCCTGATCTAAGTGACCGCGAGAATAACCTGCAGAACTTTCATACATATAAACGAAAGCCTTCAGCCCACCACCATCGTCTCTGCTTTAATTGGCCAGGCAGGAGGCTAAAATGCCGGTTTTTAAAATGCCCCTGGATGGCTGGAAACCATGATGTGATGCACGTTGGTCCATTTAGGTCATCTCGTGAAATGCCTGGGAGGTTAATGTTTCTTTCACCGCCGTCTAACTATAGCTCTCCTTGGAGATAATGACTACGTGTGAAGATGAATGTTGACTTTCAAAGGGAAGTGGTGATCTTTGCACTTAGTCATAATAGCAAACACATTTAGCTGATTTTTTGTAATCTGAATTCTGGAGAGTGCACATCAATTAGAAAGGTACAATGTAAGAGACATTTCCTGTACCAGCGCATATCTGTATCTATTTATTTTATTTTTATTAAATGCACTAGCGGCCCGATGCACAAAATTCATGCAAGAGCGGGCCTTCCTTCCCCCGGCTGCTGGTGCCATCTTCCCACTGGCACCAGGAACCTGGGCATCCCTCCAGCTGCCCTCTCAGAGGGAGGCCTGCCAGTGGGTGGCCTGGGCCTCCCTCTGTGGGGTGATCATGGGGCGCTGGCCTGATCCCTGACCAATCACATCACACCTGCCTTGGCTGGCCTGGTGCCACTGGGTGTCCTGGTGCGGTCCCCGATGATCATCTGGCTGGTCGTTCTGCTGTTCGGCCATTTGGAAGGTTTGCAAATTACGTTTTTATTATATAGGATCAGGGTGGCATGGGTTAAAATAATTATATAGATTTTATGTGTAGAATTATATCCTATATCATCTATCTTTAAAGACTATTAAGATATTTAAATAAAGTATACAACCTTTTTTTTTTAAATTTTTATCACTATGGTAACCTGTAACATACTAGTACAGTGGTACCTCGAGATACGAGTTTAGTTCGTTCCATAACTTTGAGGCGTGGGAAACTATGAGACGCTCGAGTCGTGGTAAACTGGTGGGTCGTGTGCAGCCGGCCAATCCACACGATTACTCCTATCTCAAATGTTGCTCATATATCAAAGCAAAAATCGATCGCTCAATAGCTCCTATCTCAAAAATCTCGTATGTTAGGGCACTTGTATCTCGAGGTACCACTGTATTTCACAAAATGTGTATTTCTTCAATATGGAAGTTAGAGTTTTACAGTTTCTAGGTTATACAAGAATTTTCCCTGGAAAAAAAATGAACCTTTGCTGCATATATAAATATATATCTATATCTATTTATCTACCTATAGATAGATGTTTATATTTCCATTTGAAGATAGTTCCATTGTGTCAAACTCATTGGCTCAGGTTAGCAAGATATGATCTGCTGCAGATCAGAAGCCTACTACAAATGCAGAATTCAAGAACCTACATTTTAACATAATGAAATGGAGATTCCTGTGTACCCTATATTTTAAGATGCATAGGGGAGTTATTTCAAAGAATCCTGAATGGAAATATTTGAGAGGTCAGGTAGAGAAGAATCAAAGAAAGGGTGAAATGACAGCAGGTCAAGTTTCTTGAAGGGATGGAAGTAAATAGATTTTAAATGGACAAGAACCAAATTAATAACATGAAGCCATTCACGTTGTGCCAGTTTTCTATTTGCTGCTGTAACCAATTATACAACACCTGTGGCTTTAAACAAGACACCTATATTATCTGCCGGTCAGAAGTCTGATACAGGTCTTTATTTAAAAATATATATATTTTATTGATATTTTTACAGAGAGGAAGGGAGAGGGACAGAGAGCTAGAAGCATCGATGAGAGAGAGACATCGATCAGCCGCCTCCTGCACACCCCACACTGGGGATGTGCCCGCAACCAAGGTACATGCCCCTGACAGGAATCGAACCTGGGACCTTTCAGTCCACAGACTGACACTCTATCCATTGAGCCAAAGTGGTTTCGGCTTATACAGGTCTTAATGGACTAGGATCAAGGTATCAGCAGGAGGAGATATCCATTTCCTCCCCTATCCTACCTTCAAGAGGACTTACTTTCCCATCTTCAAAGCCAGTAAAAATGATTATCTCCATATCTGAGTAGTGTAAGGACCCCGGGGATTACATTAAACCTCCTCAATTATCATCCAGGAATATCCGTTATAAAGTCAGCTGATTAGCAACCTTAATTCCCTTGGCAATTTTATGTCCCCTCTGCCATGTAATATATTCTGTGTCCAAGGAGATGGACCTCTTTGTGGGAGCACTGTACTGCCCAGCACAGCCTTTCAATCAAGTATTCACTATCTAGTTTATAACCCGTGAGGCCCAACGAAACAGCTGACATCTGTTGCCTCTGAGGAGAGAAGAAAATGTAGCAGATCGTGTGTCCTCGAAAGAGGTGGTTTCTCGTTATTTTCAGCCAGAGAAATATACAGTTAGAATCCACAGAGAGGATCTGATGGCTCTTCTATTTAGAAGCTACTACGTAAAAATTCTCATTTTGTCACAGCTGCTATTTGCCAGTGGTATATTTATAGCAACCCCATAAATGTTCATTTCTCTTTTTTAAGATACTGTGTAGAGCAATTTTATTGAGCATTATAGTAAAAAAAAAAAAGGAAACCCTCAAGATATGGATCTTGGGAAAATAACTTATAATCTTGGGCCTCAGTAGTTGAATTGTAACAGGACATTTATAACAGGGTCTCGAAAACACCCACTCCCTCTACCCTCCAACCTCTAAATGCTTATGGCTTGTGGAAAAATATCTTCGATAAACATTTTGTCTCATTTTCTTTTATTTAAATTTAACTTTATTATTGAATGTATTACAGATGTTGTTTCCTTTCAGTGCCAGTGGGTCTGATACTTCCAGATTTTATCCTCAGTCTGGGGAACTCACATGCTCCTGAATCTCTGGGAAAGTTAAGCAAAGGATAGGTTGGTTCAGAGAAGCAACCCACAGTGGAGTCCTGTCCACCATCCCCCTTTTAAATAATATCCCCCTTATGCTTAGTGAAATAAGCCAGTCAATGAAGGAGAAGCATCACATGATCTCACTCATTGGTGGATAATAAAGAACATTATAAACTGATGAACAAAAGGATAGATGCAGAGGCAGTAAAGCTTCAAACAGACTGTGAAATTACAGCAGGAAGATTAAAGTTAGGTGAGCTAGATAAGAGATCAATCAAAGGACTTGTATGCATGCAGATAAGCATAACCAATGAACGTAGACACTGCGGGGTTGGGGTATGCCTGGAAGGGAGGGGGGCCATGGGGAGATATGTATAAAAAAATAATAAAAATTTTAAAAAATAAGTAAATAAATAACATTAAAAAAATCCCCCTTATTAAATCTCTGGGAGCAAGTTTAGTTCCCAAGCTATACCATATACTTTAGGAATATTAGGATCGCTCTCGCCCTTCTTTGAAAAACAAATGAAAAGGGACGCAGTCCCTGAGGCAGCGCAACTGAGCAGACCCATCCACCCTGCAGGCTGGAATCTGGCAACGTATGCCTTTCATTTCCATACTGCTTAGCTTAGCCGATGAACTTTCCAAAGTGCAAATGCTCCATCTGAAAGTTTTAATAGCAGCGGAATGGAACTCCAACAAGACTTTCTGAAAGAGCGCTGGGTTGCAAACCTCTAAGGCAGGAATAATTCCACTTTCATTATCATTTTAAGTCATGCTACATGGAATCTGATGACTAAGGTGTCCGCACACTGGACTGCTCTTGATGCAGCACACTGGTCCTGCTTACAAGCACAAACAGGCCCCGCCTACGAGAATATTCTAAAGCAGCGGTTCTCAACCTGTGGGTCTTGACCCCTTTCACAGGGGTTGCCTAAAACTATTGGAAAACACCTATTTCCCATGGTCTTAGGAACCAACACACCGCTCCTCCATGTAGCAAAATGTAGCCATGTAGTTTACTGTTGTTATAGGAAGACTGTTGCCCATGCTACACCTCCATTCAAGACAAAATTTCATTGATTTGTCATTAGAAATAAATATTTCACAATATACAATTACATATTGTTTTTGTGATGAATCCCTATGCTTTAATTATGTTCCATTTGTAACAATGAAAATACATCCTGCCTATCAGATATTTACATTACAGTTCATAACAGTAGCAAAATTACAGGTATGAAGTAGCAACAGAAATAATTGTATGGTTGGGGGTCACCACCACGTGAGGAGCTGTCTTAAAGGGCCGCGGCTTGGGGAAGGTTGAGAACCCCTGTTCTAAAGGCATCAGTGGAATGTATCAGGTTTCTCTCGCTGCTGTAACAAATGGCCACCGCCTGAGTGGCTGAAACCATCCATTTATCACCTCTCCGTTTCTGTGACTCAGCAGTGTTGGCAAAACCCGGGACAGTTAGTTCTCTGCACAAAGCCAGAAGCAAGGTGCCCGCCGGGCTGTGCTCCTGCGTGGAGGCTCCGGGACTGTTTACAAAAACCCAGTCCGTTTTCTTGCTGGCGTCCAGTCTGGGGTGGGTGTCATCTTCTGGGAGCCGTCTGCCTTCCCAGGCACTTCAGTTCTCCATCTTCCCAGCCAGCAAACGTGGATGAGTCCTCTCCGCGCTTGAAGCTCTGACCTCCTTTGGCAGTTGTTCTCTCTTCTGTTTCTCTTTCCTCCTGCATCGCACTCCTCCGCTGCTCTTAAAGGCTGACGTGATGACACTGGATCTGGGATAACCTTCCTCCTGTTCAAGGTCAGTGGATCAGTGTTCTTATATCCATCTGCAAAGTCCTTCCCAGCAGTGCCTAGATGTGTGTTCCATTCAATAACCACAACGTGGGAGTCTTGGCGGGATCACTTCCGTATGTAGAAGCTACCTTAGGATTTTGTTCTCGTTTTTACAGTGCCATAAACACTCACTTTGGCAATGGAGAGATGATCAAATGAAGTAGAGAGATAAAGATGGGTAGCTAAATACTGATACCTAACAGTATTATACTATACCTAACTGATACTTAACAGTAGCCTATACTCAGTTGGGAATTTTTTTAAAAAATATATTTTATTGATTATTTATCCAGAGGAAGAGAAAGGGATAGAGAGTTAGAAACATAAATGCGAGAGAAACATCAATCAGCTGCCTTCTGCACACCTCCTCCTGGGGATGTGCCCGCAACCAAGGCACATGCCCTTGACCGGAATCAAACCTGGGACCCTTCAGTCTGAAGGCTGGCGCTCTATCCACTGAGCCAAACCAGTTTGGGCCAGTTGGGGATGTTTATGTCTATGCTCCAAGGCCATATGGTCGGCTTGCACATTCCTGTGGTCAGGCTTTGTGCTCCAGGGTTGGTACGCAGACAAACACCGCTGTCCATAACTTCCCTAGCATTGATTTTCCCCAAATGTTGCTTGTACTGAGCTATTATCCATGCCCCGGTGTCACATTGCATTGTTATTATTGTCACTGGATGTCAGCTATATTCTTTCCTGCCCCTTTAATTCTCGCCTGCCTGTATGCACACTTGCTAACAGCAGAAGGTGCGTTTTCTACCCTCAGCATTTCCCCTGTGGTATAGACGCCCTCTGCACCCTCAATCTTCACCTCGGAAGTCCAAGTTTAAAATCATAGCTTTATTCCCTTAAGGAATCGCTGCTTGCAAAGATGATCCCCTGCTTTGTGTCCATAATCAAATTTCAGCCAAGGTCTCCTAATTACCTGCTTCACCAACAGGCCCTTGCTAAACACGTTTCTGATTTCTTTCTCTTCTAATCCGGCTCATACAGCTCTGGCCTGTATTATTCAGGTTTTCCTAGAATAGAGGGGGCAGGGGCTGAAGCAACCCCTCTTTCACATTTCTGCAGGAAGAGGGATTCCCGCTCCATCCTCATCAGGGCCCTGCATCAAAAGGACGAGTCTGCTTTTCCTCTCAGCCCCTTTCCTCCCTGTAATAAGAGGAGAATGGCGTGACGAAATGGATAAAGCCGGTGAGAAGGAACTGTCCGGGTCTATTTGCACTTGGTTTGTAACTCCCCGGGGAAGAGACAGAGTGATAAACGATGAGACCTCCAAATCCAGCAGGGCCTTAGGAGGGCTTTGATTTTTTTGTTACTAATCCCTACCCCGCATTCTCCATTCATGTGGGTTTTATACTTCTGTTCTTCTTTATTTTTTTCCCCTTCCTAGGTGTTATAAAGTCCTAATGCCTGATAATTAAATAGCTGGCTTTTTGACAACCTGACATATTTACCTGGTGCCCAGCACAGTGCCCGGCACCTGAAACGGTTTGGCTCAGTGGATGGAGCATGGGCTTGCAGACTGAAAGGCCCCGGGTTCGATTCCGGTCAAGGGCATGTACTTCGGTTGCGGGCACATTCCCAGTGGGGGGCGTGCAGGAGGCAGCTAATTGATGTCTCTCTCTCATCGATGTTTCTGACTCTCTGTCCCTCTCCCTTCCTCTTTGTAAAAATCAATATGGTATATTTAAAAAAAAAAAAAGAACTACCTTGCGGATAGCAATTCAGAGACCTAGAGGCCTGGGAAATGAACAGGGCCTCCTTCTGCTATGAGAATAATTATTTTATCAGTCCTCTCCCTCTGCTTAGTATGGATTTTAGTTTTCTCCTTGCCAAACTGTCTACACTACTTCTTCTCAACCAAGTAGAAAAAGGCGGGGAAAAACAATCAAAGATTTTGTTCACAAAGTGACTTTTATTCCCCCATAGAAAAATATTTAAATATACAGTGTCCCATAAAAATGTATACATACTTTACAGCTGATAGCTCAGTGGATGTTTCTGTTTTTTTCCAGATTGAACCTGATGGAATTAATTATTATTCAAAGTGTTGTATACATTTCTTGGGAAACCCTGTATATATAATATTATTCATATTATTTTGAAGCACCTGTACAAATATATTGGGTCTCTTTCATTCATTTATTAGAGTAACATTTAAGAAAGGCTTTGTTTAATGAACTATCTGCATAAAAACGTCATCCTTATGTGTTCTTCAAACATCTCCCCATTGCGTTTTTGCTTTCATGTGGTTACACCTCTATGACTCTCTTGCATACATCATTGCCAAAATCATTGTATCCTGAAGATTTGTGACACAGCATCCATTACTGTTTCCAGAAGAATGAACACATATGCACAGAACATATCTTAATCATAAAACTTCTGCAGATCCCTGAGTTTGGTTCTATGAAAGTTCTCTATATTCCACCCTCCCACCATTTTTCCATCATCTCAGCTGTAGCATTATGCTTTGATCATCACCAATATATTGATCAGTAGAAATGCAGCATCAGTTTTTCACCTTCAATGTTTCATAGCCTTAAATGGACTCAGAAGAATTCTGAAAGAAGCATATTTTCAGAATCACATCATTCCTCTTGCTAAGGGTTTCTTTTAGTGCTACTCCTCTTTCATATCTCTAGGACAAAAATCAATTAAATCAGATTTTATGTCTTTTTAATAAGCCAATTGGAATTTCTTTTTCTTAACAAACATGTCTGTTTTATTTGGGCAAGCCACGATTCTTTGGTATCCTTTAGTGCAGAGAGCCAAATATATTTCCAGGTCTAAAACTGGATTGCAAATATTTCTCCTTTCTCGTAATGCCTTCTCTTAAGAAATAGTAGGCCCTAAGACTTTTCCAGGAGTTAAAGATAATTATTTTTTATTGGAGAGAAGACACTTACACCTAAGGCATTGTAGTTAAATAGTCAATTGTCCCAGCATCCATATTAAATTTGTGAATTCTCAAATTAACTTTTCTCTAAGACTGCATAATTTAATAAGTTCTTCACTGAAATGAGATATCATGGAAGGGAAACTATTTAGAAATACTGACACTACTGAAGAATGCAAAGTATGGGTAATTACCATATCTATTTCAACAATCTGGACATCATATGCATTTTTTAGTAAAAAAAAAATGCTTTACTTAGAAACACTGTAATTCTCAAAAGTTATAAAGTTCCAGAAAAATAAGTGGAAAGAACAAAAACAACAACAAAAATTCCCACAATAAAAAAAACAGCACTATAAACTTCACGTCCTACACATTTTTAAGTGAAATATATTCATAGAAAGATGGAAAATAAATAGTTAGAATTTAGTATATATATATATATATCTCAGAAAGTTAAATTAGAAATTGATTTTCAGACATTGTCCTCTAAAATGAGTCACAGATCTTTCAGATACATATATGTACTTTCTGGCAGCTGTCAAAATGTGGTTGTCAATTACCCAGTTCTGTTGATCTGATTTGATCATTAGGTCTACTTGTAGAATATCTGAAATGCCCTTCAAGAAACCACTCCTCGTATTGGGAGTATACTTACCTTAGATAATTTAAAGAGTATAACATATATTAAAAAGCAAGATATGAACTCCTTGATTGCACTTGGAGTACAACTAGCTGTTTACTATGTCAGTTGATGTTATATCTCTACATTGTCATTCTAACATCATGGGCAGCCATGTCTATATGAAACCTGAAGCGTGATATGATGTTTTTCACATGGGAATGAGCCTATGAAGAATCCTAGAAGAAGAAAAATAAGCTTCTTCTTAAGGTAAAAGGCTTAATACACCATAATATAAGCCCATCTTAAGAGCACTGTTCCTAATAGCATGGCTGCAATGCTTTTTTCTTGAAAGTTCCCGATAAGACATGACATGCTCGTAATTTAGGCAATATGGCTCCCTAGAATATTTTGTAAGAGATCATGAAATATATATATATATGTTAAATGAGGTAACAGTTTTAAAATGTCATTTTTTTAAATCAGTTAAAGAATGTGAAGCTTTTACCAACAATTGTGACATCAGCTTTAAAATAGCTGTAACTCCACTTTAATCTTTGGCTAATAATTGGCAGCTTAGAACATAGTACTTAAGCTATAAGTTATTATATACTGACCCATGACATGCCCATTAGAAGAACGGTTGCCTTTCTATTTGCTATAGTTGTTAAGAAAGCATCTAGGAATTCTATTATTATTTAATGAGTTAAAAAGAAGGGAGTTCATAAGTCATTTGTAGATTTACAAGCATGTAGAAATTATTCACTGACTTTCTCATGTACTCATTCATGGGGCAATCTATTTAGTTATCTCCATTTTTGTTGTTGATGTTTTTAATCCTCACCAGAGGATATTATTCCATTGATTTTTTTTTAAAGAGAGAGTGGAAGGGAGGAGGAGAGACAGAGAAAGAGAAACATCAATGTGACAGAGACACATTGTTTGGCTGCTTCCTGCAAGCTCCCCAACCAGGTCCAGGGATGGAGTCTGCAACAGAGGTCCATGCCCTTGAGCAGAATCGAACCCAGGATCCTTCATTTGGAGGAACAACACTTTATCCACTGGGCCAAACTGGCTAGAGCTATTTCCATATCTAAGTTACGATTTTAATTGAAATGATTGCTGACTCTCATGAAGCTATAGGATATGGTACATAGCTATCCCAATTTCCCTCTATGGTAACATTTAATAAATCTATTAAATACTATCACAATCAAGATATTGTTCTTGATTAAATGCATCTATTTCAGATTTCCTCAATTAAGCTTGTGCTCATTTATGTGTGTGTTGTATGTATATTTATAAGCTCTCTTTTTTAAATTTTTATACATATCTCCCCATTGCCCCCTCCCTCCCTCCCAGGCATACCCCAACCCCCCCAGTGTCTATGTTAATTGGTTATGCTTATATGCATGCATACAAGTGCTTTACTTGATCTCTTATCTACCTCACCTAACTTTAATCTTCCTGCTGTAATTTCACAGTCTGTTTGAAGCTTTACTGTCTCTGTATCTATCCTTTTGTTCATCAGTTTACAATGTTCTTTATTATCCACAAATGAGTGAGATCATGTGATGCTTCTCATTCATTGACTGGCTTATTTCACTAAACATAAGGCTCTCCAGTTCCAACCAGGTTGCTGCAAATTCAACTTTATCATTTGAACCATTTTGCATATTTGCCACCCCAGTCACAATAATGATACTGAATGCTTCCAAAACAAGAATCCATTGCCCCCTCCTTTGCATGCTGCTTCCCTCTCACCTGCCCGCTTCCAAAGTCCATGACCCTGAGAACCAATAATATTCTCCATTTCTAAGTTTTGCCATTTGAACCATTTTAGGTAAATGGAATCATTCAGCATGCAACTTTTTGGATTAGCTTTTCTTCATTCGGCATAATTCCATGAAATCCATCCAACTTGTTGCAAGCTTAGTCATCCCTTTTTAATGCTGAGTAGTATTCCATGGCATATATGCCCTACGGTTTATTTAACCATTCACCCGGTGAAAAACAACTGAGCTTATTCAAGTTTTTGGCTATTACAAATAATGCTGCCATGGGCATTTGTACAGGTTTTATGTGAATACTAGAGGCCTGGTGCATGAAAATCCGTGCACTTAAAGGGGATGATCCCTCAGCCAACTTGCCAACTCTCATAGTCTGGGAGCCCCCAGGGGTAGGAGGCGACCCGTTGATGAGGGGAAGGTGATGCCTCCATCACACCTCTGCTGCTGCCACTGCCGGCAGCGCAAGCCTCAGCCGGCCCTGGTTACCTGAGCCTCGGGTGGCCCTGGGCAGCTGGGCAGCTGCCATCCAAGGTTGCATGAGCCTCAGGCCAGTTTTGGGCAGCTAGAGGGCTGAGGGACTGGAAGTCACCATCTTGTGACTATGTGCACTGTCATCTCTGAGGGTGGGGCAATCAATTAGCATATTTCCTTTTTATTGGCTGTGTGCACTGCCATCTCTAAGGGTGGAGGAATCAATTAGCATATTCCCTCCTTATTGGCAATGGGCACTGCCATCTTTGAGGGTGGGGCAGTCAATTATCTTCCCTCCTTATTGGCTGTGGGGCTTTGTGATGGCATGAGAGTCAATTAGCATATTCCCTCTTTATTCGATAGGATAACTTTCCATTTATCTCGAAGACTCAAATATGCAACTGTTGGGTCATATGGATAACTGCATGTTCACCTTCTTAATAAACTCCAACACTAATTTCCAAAGTCCTGTACCGTTTAACTCCCCGGAAACCGTGTACAACCGATTTGCTTTCTCTGCATCTTTGTCAATATTTGTGAAAATAATTGGTATCTGGGGGTAAAGAGGACTTAACAAGGCTCTTTCCTCAGGGGCTTACAATTAGTGAGACCGGCCTCTTTCCGGCTGTAATTGACAGTTATTTATATTTCTACTCTGTGGCCTGTGAGGCAAAGGTACTCCATTTGCAGGAAGAAAAGACAATGAAAGAGACACGAGAGAAGCAGAGACTGCATGCGGTGGAGAGGCAATTAACGGCACTTTCATCTTGCACCGGCTATTTGAGAAAATGTGCACCCTGCACTTTCTGCAACAGGGATCCTATGAGATAATTAAGGATACTTTTCTCTTTACATAGTTACTTTCAGGGGCTAAGAACAAAGCAAACAATCCTTCCAGTCACACTATGTTCCACTATAGTTGATGGAACCCACATTAGGGCTACTTCCTAAAACACATTTTACAACCCCTAAGTGCCAAGGACTCTAGGGTCAAAGGGATTTGAATTGGAGAAGAATCCTGCCTCTCAACCTATGTAAGTCACCTATGGTTGTTGCAAGGATGAAATGAAGCTTGTTCCTAAATGATGCCTGCTATATATGATAGTATATTGTTTCTCATAATAAAAATACTTTGCAAGAAATGACACCTGCTATTGCTAAGAAAGAACCTCCGTGCATTTTGGATTAACTTCCCCATCAGCTGCTAAATCCATATTTGGGAAAATGATAGTGTTGACCTTGGAACTGAAACCCTTCAGGAAAGTATATTTTTAAAAGTAATATTTAATATTTAGGTTCATTTAGTGTAGAGTTTAAGATTTTTTATTGATTTATGAAAGAAAGATGGGGGAGAAAGCTGCTGGTAGCAAGTCTTGTCATTACTAACCCATTTTATGTGTGTCTGTACATGTGCTGTACCTCTTCTATATATGTGGTGGTTTCTCTCTATTTCCCACCCTCCTAACTCACCAGCTCATTCTTAACCCAAAACCACCCATCGCTTATCAAAAGTTCCTCTCTAACTACAAAACATATTCTCCCTGTAGGGCGATTCTGGTGAATAAGATGTTCTCTACCTCATTGCCTTTCAATGACATTCTGACATTTCTTATAGATTACAGACAGCCCTGGGCGTCTGTCCAGTTGACCTGTCCCATAATCTGTCTCTGGTCACCCTTTTTAGAGACAGAATGTTTCATTCTGCTCCCAGCCTGTTGATTAATCCAGGTAAACCTGCCCTCACAAATCAAAGCTTGCCAGGCATGGTGCTCTTTAAATAACTCTGGAAAGAGAGGAAGGTCTTTTTCAATTCCTTAGTCTCTTTGATATTTAAATGGCTACACCTCATGATGGATTCCTACAATAAATCAGTCATGAGGTAGCCTGGTGCTCTTAAAGAAATCACTGTTTGAAAAAGTATTAGAGAAAGTAGTTCCTCAGATGGTAGAATTTAGGCGATTTTCATTTTAAGTTATGACCATCAGATGAGAGGATAGCTTAGAATTATTGCAACTTATAAAACTACATTTTTATTATCCGACATAATAAAAGCATAATATGCAAATTGACTGAATGGTGGAACGATTGGTTGCTATGACATGCACTGACCACCAGGGGGAAGAAACTCAATGCAGGAGCTGCCCCCTGGTGGTCAGTGCACTCCCACAAGGGGGAGCGCCACTCAGCCAGAATCCAGACTCATGGCTGGCAGGCACAGCAGCGGTGGCGAGACCCTCTTCTGCCTCCATGACAGCACTAAGGACCCCTCGGTGGACATCTCTCAGGAGATCCCGGACAGTGAGAGGATGCAGGCCAGGCTGAGGGACCACCCCCCAGTGCACAAATGTCATGCACCAGGCCTCTAGTATACATATAATACTATGGAGATGGGATAGATACAATCTACCACCTAATATAAGTGTAATAAATACAAAGTGGCAATGTTCAGCAACCCATACAATTCTTACCAAATTTCATTTTCCTAATGAAATTTTTCAAAGTAAAATGAATTTTATCAGAGGTATTAGTAAAATAATGAATTTATGGTGAAGTTGCATTCATCACAGCATTTCTATACTTTATGGCAGAAGGAACAATTGTTGTTTTTTATGTCCTTATCTTAACACATTACAGTGACATGAGCTCCTGAATTTATAACTGGAAATTAGCCAGCACTCCCAACACGGCCTAGTCAGGCTTTGCTGAGAAATTCCCTGGAACGGGTCTCTCAGGATTTTCTACTCCCACCAGTTTGCCATAATACCATGTTGCTCTCTGCGTGAGGGGTAGGGGGGCAGAAATGGGGCCATCACCATTTTGTTGGAACACAGCAGCTCTTTAGTGTCTGCTACCTCTCCTTCTCCGGGGTCCTTCAGTGAAGAGAGACCACCACACCACCAGCCTCACTATTTCATCTCATGTACAGACCTCTCTCTTTTTCTTCTTTAATATATATTTTATTGATTTCAGAGAGAAAGGGAGGGGCAGGAGAGAGAGAGAAACATCAATGATGACATATAATATCTGATTGGCTGCCTCCTACGTGCCCCACACTGGGGACTGAGCCCTCAACCCAGGCATGTGCCCTGATAGGAATTGAACTTGACCTCTTGATTCTTAGTTCATTGCTTAGCCACTGAGCGACACTGGTCCAGTGGAACTAACTATCTTTTAATTTTTCAACAAAGAGCAGAAGGCCAGAGCTTGTATGGTAATGAGCTCTCACAATGGAATTCAGACAGACAAGCCTGCAATGACCTCCTATATTTATAGATGGATCCGCTTCTATGACTGGATACACATCTTCCTACTCTTCTCCAGCTCTGCCTCATGTGACCAGCTCTCCCATCACCAGGTGTCTCATTGGGCTTTAAAGGGCAAGATAAACAATCACGGTGGTACCTCGAGATACGAGTTTAATTCATTCCTTAACCTTGAGTCGCGGTAAACTGGTGGGTCCTGTGCAGCCACCCAATCCACGCGATTACTCCTATCTCAAATGTTGCTCATATCTCAAAAATCTCGTATGTTAGGGCACTCGTATCTTGAGGTACCACTGTACAAGTCTCAGAAATGGAATTTGATTTGGAATCCTTGCCCATTACCAGTTCATGCTCTCAAATGTCTCTCTCAATAGGATGCTAAGAGTGAAAGTGTCAAGGTGACAAAATAAAATAGGCATAAGGAAATTCAACATCAATATATTTCACAGAGTTAGGATCATGTTTATATCAATCCATGATACATGCAGCGGGGCAAATAGAGGTTACAGCTTTTAGTACATGAAACAGAGTTTATTCTTGAGTTATTATTTGTTAATTACTGCATTATTTTCCATACGAAAGACTGTAAGTCTCCTTTTGCCCCACCCTGTAGACAAGACCTCAATTGGCCAGTCTGAGTTTAAAAACAAACAAATAAACAAAACAACACAAGAAAAACTGCTCTAGCCAGTTTGGCTCAGTGGATAGAGCAAGGGCTGGCAAGACTGAGGTCCCCAGTTCAATTCTGGTCAAAGACACATACCTGGGTTGCAGGTTTGATCCCTGTGGGAGGCAACCAATCACTGTCTCTCTGTCACATCCATGTTTCTCTCTGTCTGTCTCTCTCTCAGAAAAACAAAAACAAAACAAAACAAATGGGGACTAACAAAAACAAACAAACAAAAACACTGCTCAACTCCTGCTTACACTCCAAATTCAACAAAAGTTCTTACTAAATATAAGCCATAGGAAAAACACGTCTATAAATTTAAATAATTGTAGTGGAATATAAAATGTTACTGAGCATGTGATGAAATGATACCATAAGAAACTTTATGTTGCCCTAATCGGTTTGGCTCAGTGGATAGAGCATCAATCAGCCTACAGACTGAAATGTCCCAGGTTCGATTCCAGTCAAGGGCATGTACCTTGGTTGCAGGCACATCCCCAGTAGGGAGTGTGCTGGAGGCAGCTGATCAGTGTTTCTCCCTCATTGATGTTTCTGACTCTCTGTTCCTCTCTCTTCCTCTCTATAAAATACTAATAAAAATATTTAAAAAAAGAAAAGAAAATGTATTTTGGGGATTTTAAGAACTGAATAGCCACTTGCTTTTTTCTCTGGTTATCTTTGTCCCTAAGCTAAGTAATGCAGGGCAAGGATAGCCAATATATATATATTTTCCCTTAAGGCCTCTTCTACAATAATCTCCACATAGTTGGTACCACTTTTCAAGCACTGATATCACTTCATAGTCAAAATGTGACCTATCATCAAATACATATTTTACTATAAAAAAAAACTAAAATAAAAAGATGAAACTATTTTACGCAAGTCATCCTAATTTAAAATTCAACTAGGAATAAAACTGTAATAGTAAATGTTTCACTGCCAGAGGTCTCAATATTACAAAATATTTCCATTGGTATTAATATTACAAAAGAGACTGCAATTCCATCCTCCCCAGATGCCGAGTACAGATTGTATTTTATTGTTCTGGAAGCATTAAATATTTTGAAGTGATGATTAAAATATTTCTTAAATGTCTTCTATTTTATTCATTGTTAACTGATTCAAGGTTACCTATTGTTGTTCAGTACTACGTTCCAGGGTTTGAACATTTGTCTACACCATTTTTTTAATATATTTTTATTGATTTTTTACAGAGAGGAAAGGAGAGGGATAGAGAGTTAGAAACATCAATGAGAGAGAAACATCAATCAGCTGCCTCCTGCATGTCCCCTACTGGGGATGTTCCCACAACCAAGATACATGCCCTTAAAAGGAATTGAAGGCTGATGCTCTATTCACTGAGTCAAACCGGTTTTGGCATATACCAATTTATACTTGAAAACATTTATAGTTCTTTCTATTTTCATTATACCTTGGAAAATTATTTCTAACAATTAATTGTAATTAACTTCAAAATGGCTTATAATCTAACATCATTTCCATTCATTTGGATACTCAAGTTCACATTCATGAAAATTTAATAGTGTATTAAACAAAAAATTTTATAATTCAGGGGCATAGTTTTACTTAGTTAACTTGGAAAAGTAACAGTCATACCCTTCTCACAGAACACATTAAATCACACAACTAATCTGATGTATTAAAACTTTCGGACTAACCCTTTTTGACAAGGCATATGATAAAGAAGAGAATAATGCATATTTATTTTCTTGATAATATACACTTCCCCTTTAAGTGTAATGATTTAGTAGTTAACCAATTTCTATCCTTTGTTAATTAAATATATTGGCTTGACATTGGTTAATAAGATTATGTAGGTTTTACAATTCTATGAGGCATCATCTGTATATGGCATTAGGTGCTTACCACCTAAAGTCAACTTTATTTCATCACTATATTCTTTTTTTAATATATTTTATTGATTTTTTACAGAGAGGAAGGGAGAGAGAAAGTCAGAAACATCGATGAGAGAGAGACATCGATCAGCCGCCTCCTGCACGCCCCACAGTGGAGGAGCGCCCGCAAACAGGGTACATGCCCCCGACCGGAATCAAACCTGGGACCTTTCAGTCCACAGGCCAACGCTCTATCCACTGAGCCAAACCGGTCTCGGTTCATTACTATATTCTTGATCCCTTTTACCTTCCTATTTCCCCACCCCCTTTCTCTGGTAATCACCATATTGTTGTCTACATCTGTGAATTTTTGTTTGTTTGAGTCAAAGAGAAAAAGTGAACAACAATATGATTTCATTCATATGTGGGATATAAAACTTTCGAAGCAACAAAAGAACAAATAAGATGTTTTTGTTTTTTTGTTTTTATCTTTTATCATTCGGAGAAGGCCTTGTTACATTGATAGGTTTAGCTTTCTACCTTAACTTACTCTCAGTCTCCTACCTGCTGACAGGTTCTCGTGATATCCTGACTCTGAGATAGGTACCTGGAATGGGTACCTGAGCAAGCCCACATGAATCCCAGCCCAGGTGTACATGAAGGGTGGAGTTATTGATGGACTAATAAAGACTTTGTGCCCCTTTTCTAATAATCAGGTTCCTATTCAGTTCCCTGTGGGCAAGCACCTTGACAATACTGTTCCAATAACTGGGCTCTGGTTTTGGTCTCTGTTGCTAGACTCCTGCCTTGATGCCCTGTTTGGTTTGACAGATTCAACAGAATGACTTTGATTTCCCTCAAGTGATGCAATTCCATTTCACAAATCTGTCCTACTTCCTGGTCTTGGGAACACTGGGCAAAGATATAGCCTAACACCTGGAGCAGATAACACTGCTCTTCCTGACTGCCAGAACCCACCCTTACACATACTCCTTCCTACGTTTTAAATTGAACTGACTTTGCTGAAGTTTTGTGTTTTAACATAACAATATTCTGATTCACCTGCGTTATGTGCTGTATGTATGTAAATCAATATATCTATATGATCTATAGGGTATCTTGTTTCTGTTTCCCCTATTATTTTTTTAAGTGTACAGGAAAATTTATTTTCATTACAAAAGCATTTCAATTTTACAGATTCCTTCACCGAGAGTGTTCTAATGTTACGTAAAACATGCTTTAATTTACAAAAAGTCAATATCTACTTATAAATGTCAGTTTATATTTCTCTACATTTTGCTTTTTTGGAATCAGACTGACTATATCATAAAATCAAAATTCCCACAACTAACACAAAAGACCCTTAACAATCATGTACATTCTATCACATCCTCACACGATGGTTTTTAAAAAATCTTCTTAGATGTCTTAATGTCTCACCCTTTCCCTTGCCCTGTCTCTACTCAGCATACATGTACTTATTCTCCAAGATGAACTTCAATGGCGGCATCTTGGCAAAGCTTTCCAATACTCTCCTAAACAGAATCATTAACCTCATCCTTCTGACTGCGGGATCTGTATCTGGATTATCCTATAGAATAAAAGCCTAATATGTTAAGTGTCCAGTTGTCCAAACAGCCCATCAAAGCATGATATGCTAATGATATTCTAGGGCCACTCACACTTGCTATGACATGCACTGACCACCAGGGGGGAGACACTCTGGTAGGTTAGCTTACTGCTGAAGTATGGCTAATTGGGACTGAACAAGACAGGCCAGACATGCCCTGAAGCCTTCCCCTGGCCCCTGCCTGGTTGGACAACCTCCCATGTCCCTTCCCAGCCCTGGTCATGCACTAGTGGGGTCCCTTGGCCTGGCCTATCCCCTCTTACAATCCAGTTCCTCTGGAAGGATGCCAGAGAGCCGGTTTTGGCCTGATCCCACTGGCTAGGGCTAGGGATCCCATTGGTACATGAATTCATGCACTGGGCCTCTAGAACACCATAGAATACTGTATAATAGTAAAGGAAAATCTATTGTAGGTTGCTTGTTTGTAAATTATAATACTAAAAAACAAACAAATAAAGCTGAAACCATTTTGGCTCAGTGGATAGAGTGTCGGCCAGTGGATTGAAGGGTCCCAGGTTCGATTCTGCTCAAGGGCATGTACCTTGGTTGCAGCTACATCCCCAGTAGGGGGCATGCAGGAGGCAGCTGATCGATGTTTCTAACTCTCTATCCCTCTCCCTTCTTCTCTGTAAAAAATCAATAAAATATATTAAAATAAAAAAATATATATGAAACCTGGAATTCACAATTTAAATACAAAGGAAACTAAAATATGATGAAATTCAAATATGAGTAGTAATCTGATATGCAGTTAAGTCAATGCTTATAGTGCATTAATGGTACTTATTATTATGGTTCAAGTTCCTTTCAGTCATAAAAAGAGTCAATTGTCACAGAACAGTGGTTGGCAAACTCATTAGTCAACAGAGCCAAATATCAATAGCACAATGATTGAAATTTCTTTTGAGAGCCAAATTTTTTAAACTTAAACTTCTTCTAATGCCACTTCTTCAAAATAGAGTTGCCCAGGCCGTGGTATTTTGTGAAAGAGCCACACTTAAGAGGCCAAAGAGCCACATGCATCTTGCGAGCCGCAGTTTGCCTACCAGTGTCCAGAACTTTTCTTTGTCAATTGGCTAAAACCAATTTGGTTTCATTAAGTGCATCAAACATTATTTGAATTTTGCTTGATATAAAAGTACCACATTTTATTTTATTATTCAATATTAATTACAGTGTCTACATTTTAAAGTTTTCTAAAGAAAATGTTAATATTCTGACAGATGCTAATACAATTTTGGCTTTTAAAAATATTTATAAATACCTTGTGGATTCTAAAAAAAAAAGGAGAGAGATTAGTTATACCCTCATCTATGTGCAAATTGTTTCTCATCATTTTAATGATATTATCTAATACTAGTGGCCTGGTGCATGAAATTTATGCATGGAGATATGGGAGTTCCCTCAGCGCAGCCTACACTCTCTCCAATCAGGGGCTCTTTGGGGGATGTCTGACTACTAGTTTAGGCCCAATCGCTGCCAGCCTGATTTTGCCCCCAACTGCTCTCCCCTGCTGGCCTGATCTCACCCCCAATTGCCCTCCCCTGATGGCCTGATCTCACCCCCAACTATCCTCCTCTGCTGGCCCGGTTGCCCCCAACTGCCCTCCCCTGCTGGCGAATTTGGTTCTGATTGGTCAGTTTCTATGCCAGTAGGCATCAAAAGGTCTGCCTCCTAGGGAGCCATTGGCTCCTCACAGTTCACCCAGATTTGGTTCTGAATGATCCATTTAGATGCCAATCAGTGTCTCTGGGCCTATCAATGGGGCCTGATCAGACAAGCAGGGCTGATTAGCAGCCCTGGTGGAGGCCTGGAGAGAATTGGGGGCATGGCTGCTGGCCTGGCCTGAGAGAAATAGAAATGCAAATGCTGATCAATAGTTGCCACACAGGCTACAAACTGATCAGACCTCCTTTTCTCTTCAGGCTCTCTTTGAGCCTGATTCACAGCATGGACCCAGGGTTTTTATATATTAGGATATATAATAGCTGATTTAACTATCAATGTTATAGATACCAAACCAAGCAGTATTCAGTATTATTCCTTTGGTTTCTTAATAAATGAATCAGTTCTTTTACCCTTTTATTTAATAACTAGAGGTCTGTGCATGAAATTTGTACATGGGAGGGGATGCTCCTCAACCCAGCCTGCACCCTCTCCAATCTGGGAGCCCTCAAGGGATATCCAACTGCCCATTTAGACTTGATCCCAGTAGGATTGGGCCTAAACATATAGTCAGACATCCTTCTCACAATCCATGCTGGCCCTCAACTGCTTGCCTGCCTGCCTTCCTGATTGCCCCTAATCATTCTGCCTGCTAGCCTAATCACCCCCTAACCACGCCCCTGCCAGCCTGATTGATGCCTAACTGCTCCCCTGCCAGTCTGATTGCCCTGGAGGCTTGATCACCCCTAACTGCCCTCCTCTACAGGCTTGATCACCCCCAGACTGCCCACCCTTGCAGGCCTAGTCCCTCCCAAATGCCTACCCCTGCTGGCCTGATCCTTTTAAAATACCTTCCCCTGCTGGTCATCTTGTGGAAGCCATCTTGCGCCCACATAGGGGAAGCCATCTTTGACCACATGGGGGCAGTCATCTTTTGTGTTGGAGTGATGGTCAATTTGCATATTACTCTTTTATTAGATAGGATAGAGGCCTGCTGCACAGGTGGGGGCCAGGTGGTTTACCCTGTTAGGTGTTCTGAATCAGGGTGGGGGTTCCCTTGGGGCATGGGGCAGCTTGGGCAAGAGGCCTGTGGTGGTTTGCAGGCCAGCCACACACCCCAGTGACCCAAGCAGAGGCCCTGCTATCTGGGATTTATTTAGCTTCTGTAATGGAAACTTTGTAGCCTTGAGTGGAGGCCTGGGCCAGCCAGGATGTGCAAGAAGCTTGGCTTCCACAATTGCCAGGGAAGCCCAAGCCTCCTGTTCACTTAGTGGCCACTGCCAATTTGGTTGGGTTAATTTGCATACTCGCTCCTGATTGGCTGGTGGGTGTGGCTGGTTGGTGTAGCGGGGTTATGCTCATTTTGCATATTATTCTTTTATTAGATAGGCTCATTACAAAAATAGCTGCATTATCTGCAATGTGTGTGCTGAAAACTAAGTTATAAATATAGGATAACTTGGATTCCAAATTGTAACAAAATCAAAAAAGTTATTAAGCATAACATTTTATGTTACAGAAGCATAAAATACCTATAACCTAAAGTCATTAAAAATTAGTACTTTAGAAATGAACTCTTAAAACATTTTTGTGTCGTAAGAATTTATTGGGGGTATTTTTTCTGATGCCATTACATGTTTACGCTTAGTAGGGCTATGTGACATTTTACCAAACTAAGGGGTCTGTCTGTAAGGCCACAACAGCACTATCGAGGATAATTATCTTTAAATAGTTAGCTTAGTCCACTATAAAGATATCCAACTTTACTATATTGTTCCATATAGTAAATATAAATACTTACTGAATGTTTTCTGAGGAGTTTAGCAATGAAAGAAATTTTTCCACAACGTAATAGTCAACTTTGTATTGTGAAAGCCAAGTCTATCAAGATGTAAAACTTAGTTTATTAATATATAAGTGAGAATTTGCAAGTATGATGTGGAATCTAATCCAGTACAGATTAAAAAATTATAACACACAAGTTAACCTTCATTCTATCATCGATATACTCTTCTAACACCCATCATTCATGAAAACAAGAGTTGTTAATCATCTACCATGTATAAGAATGATGATTAAGTATTTTAGATGATATGAAATTGGATAAATTAATAAGACTGCTCCTAAAGTTTCTTGAAACTTTAGAGTATCTTAATAAACTAATGATTCTGGAAACTCCTTTTGAGTATTAAAATATATAAATACAGGATATTTATAGGGTTGAGTGGAATTCATTGTTTTCAATTTTAAATGCAAATAAGTATAGGCTTGTAGGCTACAGAGCATCATCATTTATTGAAAATTCTATTAACTGAACCAAAACTTAAATAAAATATAATTTACATAAAATTCAGTTGGTTTCAAGGAAATTAATGTACTCAGAATGACCTGAGAAAAAAAAGAAATTGCATGTTAAGACCATATTCCAATGGATCCTAATTTAATTGGTTGATCTGCAATGGTGTACAGACATTAATGTAAATTAAAATATAATTTTTAAATTCCACAGTTAATTCTGACAATGGTTTATAAAACTCAATAGTAAAACATTGAGCAACATTTTTATGAGAAAATTAGGCTTAAAAAAAGTCTGCATATATAGAGAAAAAAAACTTGAAACCTGTATCATTTAATTAACCAATACCATCACACTAAATTAAGCAAAATAAATGCATTTGTTTTTATCACCAGGATAAATATTATAAAATTTACCTCATCAATAATAGATCTGTGAACAAAAATGGAGGTTTTATCAGAATGTTTAGTTATGTATGTGCATACACTATACATATGTAAACATGAACAAACATGCATATATATATACAAACAAATACAAGGGTTGGAAAAAGTAGATTTACAGCTATGAGTTCATGAAACAGACTTTATTCTTATATTATTATTTACTTATTATTATATTCTTTTTTGTATTATACCTTTAAATCTACTTTGCCCATCACTCTAAATATATATTTGTGTGTGTCTGTGTTGTGAGTGTTATACAAATTTCTATCAAATACTGCACGTCAATCATTACAAAGAATGATGTATGTTCCCATTAAAGGGAAGTTAGAACTTAAATAAAAGGGCTAAAAAATGATGGAATGTGGGAGTATTTGGGAGAGGAAACGTTCAATTAATGTAGAAACTACAGTCAGGAGAGTGACAGCAGTTCCTTGCTGTGCATAACACCCCAAAAAGCAATTAAGAAAAGTATTTGCCAGATGGCTGTATGCGATGATATGAATATAATGGCAACAAGCCAATTTTTCTAAAATCTTTTACTACATATTAGAGAACAAAAATATCACCATCTGAAAAAAGGTTATTTTAAATAAAATGAACAGTCTCCTGTCAGTCTATGAAAATATTCATGACAGAACCTAAGGGGTCTGTTTTAACCTTAGTGCCAATGTTAGATGACTCTTTGTCAAAACGTTGGCAAGATTCCCAATCTCATTTCCAGTGTGGCCTTTCTTCCAGCTCTCAAAATTATCCCAGGTTTAAAAGTGTTATTTTAGAAGGAAAAAATAAAGCAAAAAAAGTTTCTAAAGAAATCCCATGTCCTAATTGATATATATAAATTATGTAGTACAAGGTTATATATTATCACATATAACAAAGCTATTTCAAGTCTCAATGATAAAATATGAAATAAAACATTCAAAATATATACCTTGGGGATCATAAATATTCACTTTATATTTTTATTATTTTGGCATGGCTCTCTATGAATAACTGTCATGTTTGGATGTTTGGAGTGGTAGATGGCAAAGTCAGAGCTTAAAGCTAAAATTGTAAAATTGATGAGATTGTTGACTCAATAAGTATCCACATTTCAACACTGGAAGATGAAGCAGACACAGCAAAAAGAAGTCAAAGTAACCAAGTAAATTTGGAGAAACTTGTTGATACTTAATAGACACTTATTGAATGAATTCATAAATTCTGTTAAACAAAAATGGCAAATATCCTGTGACAATATCAAAATATTTTGTTGATTAATAAAAACTCACAAAAAACAATAATGGCCAAAACCAGTTTGGCTCAGTGCATAGAGCGTCGGCTTGTGGACTGAAAAGTCCCAGGTTTGATTCCGGTTGGGGGCCTGTGCCTTGCTTGCGGGCACATCTCCACTGTGGGGCGTGCAGGAGGCGGCTGATCAATGTCTCTCTCACATCGATGTTTCTGACTTTCTATCTCCCTTCCTCTCTGTAAAAAAATCAATAAAATATATTTTAAAAAACAAAATAATGGCTATGCATAAATTGATTTTTAAATCGACCTTATCTAAAAGGAGAACTTATCTATATATATAAAACCCTAATATGCAAATAGATCAAATGGTGGAACGACCAAACAACGGGTTGCTATGACCACCAGGGGGTACTCATGGAACATGACAGGTGTCAGCCATGGTGGGATGGTGGAGCAGGTGAGTGGGAGTGCCAGGTTAAGGTGGGGCATCGGTAGCTGACATCAATGCAAGCCTCTGGTGGCTACTGAAAATCCTTTGCTCTGCATGCCATGGTTCCTCCTGGTGCTCACACCTCCTGCCAGCCCCAATTGCTTGGTGCTGTCAGTGGGTGCCAGTGGTGGCTGCTGGCCCCAATCACCCCTCAGGAGCAAGGGGTCGTAGAGAAGCCCTGAGGCGTGATTGGGACTAGCAGGTGCCCATTCGCACCTGTTGATGACGCTGGCCCCAGTCGCTCTACATTGTCAGGGGGTGCAAGCAGGGTTGGTGGCATTAGTGCATTGGAGTGGCAGCATTAGGAGCGGGGCTGCCAGCAGACAGAGGACCTGGGGCTGCAGTGGGAGGGGCCAGGTGGGGGCGGGGAGGATGGGCTAAGACCCGCCCCTGTGCCCACTGAAGCCTCTCGGTCCACAGTTCCTTTAAAGATGCATAAATTCATGCACTGGGTGCCTAGTCTCTCTATATATATACAGTGGTACCTCGAGATATGAGTTTAATTTGTTCTGTAACCTTGAGGCGTGGGAAACTATGAGATGCTCGAGTAACGGTAAACTGGTGGGTCGTGTGCAGCTGGCCGATCTGCGCGATTACTCCTATCTCAAATGTTGCTCCTATTTCAAAGCAAAAATCGCTCGCTCAATGGCTCGTATCTCAAAAATCTCGTATGTTAGAGCACTCGTATCTCGAGGTACCACTGTATATAAAAGCCTAAGCAAGCAAGCATTACAGCTGGAAAACCAGATGACCGGCCAGTAGCTATGACACAGACTGACCATTAGGGGGCAGACGCTCAATGCAGGAGCTTCCTCCTTGTGGTCATTGCACTCCCACAGCCAGCCACCGCAGCCAGCCAACCTCCCATGGTCCCGCCCCACTGCCAGCTGGGTGGTCAGTGCACTTCCACAGGCAAATTCCCATGGCTGACTAACCTCTCACAATCCCTCTCCCCGATTGGCCAGCCCCGTTTGGGACTGGGTGAGGCGGCCCCAATCGGCCCCAGTCACAAGCCAGGCCGAGGGACCCCACCTGTGCACGAATTTGTGCACTGGGCCATTGGTATAAAATAAATGTGTAGTGAACTTACTTTTAAAAATAAGCCTCTGCATTTGTAAATTGACTAATTCTGAATCACAGTGAGAGAGCAAAACTCAATTTTTCAATACAAACACATTTTTGCAAAATAGACAGAAAAAAAATTAGATTCTATTCGTTTCAATAATGGGAATTAGTCCAAGCAATAGTCACCTGTGAACCCCTCACTCACACTACGTCTCCCTCAGGCCTTCGACAACAAAATCTCATTACTTCAAGCTGTTTGGGGTTTTTTTATTCCTTCATTAATAAATGTCTATTGAGCATCAGCCAAGTGCTGGGAAATGCTCTAGGCTCTGGTAATTAAGGAAAGAATAATAAATATGTGTACTCTACAGGTTATCTTGTACTCCCAAAATATATACCTGACTCTGAGCAATTCAACAATTATACATATGAAATGATTCCTCAAAAGACTTCGGGTTGGCAAAACAAATGTCAGTAAACTCATAATGCGGAAAGTTTATGTAGTTGAGTTTTGTAGCTTTCATTAAATCATCCTAGAATGGAGAAGAGTTTTTTGTTTTGTTTTGTTTTGTTATTTTTCAGATTTCCTGAATACAATATGCAAGAACAAATAAATAAGTAAGCATATCTAGAACTAGTTAACACAACCAAGACAAGAATATACAACAGAACATACAAGAAAGCAAAGACCACAGCGGTGGGGAGCAAATTAATTAAAATTAATCTCATGCAAGCATCCTTAATCTTATCTTTATTTTTAACATATGTATGCCAATGATTCAATGACAGATCATAACTTTTTCTGAAAAATATAATTTAAATAAAACATACTAAGTAAATATATAATGTATAATACAATAATGTATAATGTAAACTATGTACTTATGTTATATATAAGTACATGTAAATAAATAAATGCACTATTAAATATAAAATAGAGTTCCAAAATATCAATTATAGTTAAAGTTTAATCCATAAATTGGTTGGTGGTTTTAGACACCAAGTAAAAGTTTGCCTCTATAAGTAGAGACAAACAAGTGATATTCATACTGATGATCAGAGATGCCATTAATTACATCCAATATTTG
The DNA here is from genome assembly GCA_004026805.1 of Lasiurus borealis. NCBI lineage: Eukaryota > Metazoa > Chordata > Mammalia > Chiroptera > Vespertilionidae > Lasiurus > Lasiurus borealis. The sequence goes on along the minus strand of PVJN01004031.1, from coordinate 3,914 downwards.
TTGATTGAAAATGTGGGAAAACAGAATATCTACTTTAGAAAGTCATCTCTCTGAAATTGATTACTTGATGATGCCTTCAACCAAAAGAAACAGAAATCTGAGGATGGATATATTTCCTCCAGGGATTAAAACTTGCAGCCAGAAATTCAAACCGCCTCTTTACATCATCCACTTGCATAGAATTCTGGGGAAGATTCAAATAATGTATATGAAAACCAACTGGACAACTTCATGCACACAGATAAGGGTCAAAGATATTCTTTTAGTGGCTATTTTCCAGCTTCTGTCTTTCTTCTGGGTAAAGCTTTTCTTTCCATTCACTGACTGTACAGAGATATCAATGTTGCTCCTTTTCTTTCAGGAAAAAAAAATGTCTTAGGTCATAATTCTATCAGCTCAGCTGGGATTCTTAGGTCGTACACTTGCTATCCTGTAAATTTTGCATTCACCTGCTAACCATAGGAGGATACATCTGTCTCAATAAGAGGCATTACTCGCTGAAAGGTAAGAGGGGCAGCGTAATTCAAGATCATGGTCTTGGAAAGCTGTCTTGTCTTGTCTTGAGATAATAACACTGACAAACTATTTTAAACAGGCCCAGAACCAGTGTCTTGGAACTAGAGGATAGAATCACATTTATAGCCTTATTTTTTTTTTTACATTTCTGAATAGTAACTCATAAAATAAATTATAAACATGTATGGGAAAGAAATGGGATGCAAATGGGAAATTGTATGATCATGGAGATAGGTTGATATTTGCACCTTAGTATCAGCAAGTGACAGGAAAATCTCTCAAAATGAAATCTCTCCACTTTCATTTTATTGTCCCAGCAAACTGCTCTGAAGGTGAAAAACTACATTAAAATAATATTTTTTTAGATCATGTACTCATTACTATGTCTCTAATGCAGTTGGAGAAAAATGATTGTAGACATATCACTGCACCCAAGAATAAAATTTTAGTCTAAAGTAAGGAGACTGTGAGAACACATGCACACACACAAACACACACACACACACACACACACACTTTTAAAGGGCTGATTTTATTTCTCAAAGATGATATCAAAATGATGTTGTGAGCGTCGAGGTTCACTGAAGTGAAAGACCACATTAATCAGAAAATTTTCTTTTTAGAACAATCACCTTTCGAAGTCGTGTCTATTTTAGCCAAACCATCACCTGATAAATAGAAGATAGCACTATAAGTTAAGCAGCAGATACATTGTTTACAGATATAATTTGCATTTTCTGTGTATCTGATTCCAGGTTCCTTAATGCCCAGAAAGATCTAAGGCTTTACAAATTGTATGTGACAGTTTTATCTGGCTATTTATTATTTTCCAAACATTTGATCTCCTAGAACTGGAGGAAAATAATAGCTAGAAAAACTCTTACTAAAGACAGTGAAAATTGCAATTTCCTTACTGGTATGGTATTGTCTCATTTGGAATTCTCAGAACCAGCTCAAGAGAGTTGCTCGGCTACATGAGTCAGGCAACTTCTAAGAACCATCATGCCTTGTTTCCTGGTAGGAAGTAACTGTCGACATTCCCCCCCCCCCATAAGTTAATTGCTCTCCAAAGTAATGCTCTCCTTTTCTTCCTTCTTGTTGCTGTAGAATTTATTGGGGTGACATTAGTTCACAAAACCATAAAGGTTTCAAGTGTACAACTCAGTAAAACATCATCTGCACATTTCATCATGCACCCATCACTCCAAGCAAAGTCCCTTTCCCTCTCCATTATGCCTCTCTCCTCCCCTCCATCCCCGCCCCCGACTCTGCCTTTTTCTCCCTCCACCTAGCTCCCACCCCCTTATCCCTCTGGCTATCACCATACTGGTGTCTGTGGCTATGTGTTATGAATATATGCTTTTCAGCTAATCCTTTCACCTTCATAAGAATAAAGCTTCCACCTTAACTGGTTTGGCTCAGTAGATAAAGCGTTGGCCTGTGGACTGGAGGTCCCAGGTTCAATTCCTGTCAAGGGCATGTACCTTGGTTGCAGGCACATCCTCAGTAGGAGGTGTGCAGGAAGCAGCTCATCAATGTTTCTTTCTCATTCATGTTTCTTTCTCATCGATGTTTCTAACTTTCTATCCCTCTCCCTTCCTAACTGTAAAAAAATCAATAAAATTTTTTTTAAAAAAAATATAAAGCTCCCCTTTCCAAAGCACATTTTCTGTTTTCCCCTTCATGCTGCTTTCCATGTAGAAGGGAAGTACAGCCAGGATTTCATGGGACGGTTCTTAGATCTGTCATTTGAGTTAGTTGCCATAACTTTGTGTTAGTTTGTTATTCTATCCCCTTTCTTTTATGTCTGTTTCCTTGAAGAAGGAAAGAAGATAGAGAGTCTTTTTATTATCATTATAAAATCCTCATACTTTGGGGGCAGTCTTAATGTAGTGGCAAATAAACATATTAAATTAATATGTACACAAATGAGATTATGAATAATCAATTATCCTGGAGTCTTACTTCCTTTTGAATAATCATTTATAAGACTGTAATAAGTCAATGTGTTAATGTTATGGGGTATCAAAGGACTAAGCTCCACTTGTGAAGTGTTTTATCTAACAGGAGACACAAGATATGATGTAAACAGGTGATATACATAAGCATTTTATAGGGATTTTAGACAATTATACACGTAACAAGAAAATAATGTTTTGTTGTATGTTAGCTTTAACAAACTGACATCTTTTATCTATTATATCTCAAACAATCATTATGTAGCAGTATACATGTATTTCTGGTACATATAGATTTTAATTTTATCTTTCTGTTCTTTATTGAGTTCATGAGGTATTGATCCATCCATAGTTAAGTCCATGTTTTGAACTAGGTCACTAAACACAAGGTCAAAGGTGAACTATAGATTTTCTGTTTGTTTTCCCTTTGCTTTACCCCTGAAAAGATACAAAACAACTTTTCAATGCTCCATTCTTATCTGGGACATTTCGAATCATTAATAATGTATGTATCAAATAACTCACTCACTCTGTTGTCCTTCCAGGTACTAAAGACATCCATGGGGGTGAAAAGATGTCTTTAAGGGAGTTCAAAGAAAGAAATCTTTCCAAAAATTCTTACCTCTTCAAGAAAACCTACGAAAGCTATAAAGCCAACAATATGTGGCCGTTATCACAGGCCAAATGAGGAATGGAATAAAAATGATCCAGAAAAAGACCATAACAATGTAGAAAAATTCACCACTTCGAGTGATAAATTGGGCAACCAGTAACTTCAGAGCAAGGCCAAGGGCCTCAGAACTATCTATGAAGTCTCTGAAGTCTGGTCCCCAAGAAATGCTGACAGTGTGGAAGCCAAATTTTACACCTACAGGGTACACCAATAGTGATGATTAAAATAAAATTAATACGTGGTTCATTTCCAGTGTAAGCATAATTTGCAGATAATTTTTATTAAATTTATTGGGATAACATCTACATTATAAAAGACCAGGGGTCGTCACGTCCTACATGACCAGGGATTGGGGCTAAACCAGAAGTCGGACATACCCCAAGGAGTCCCCAATTGGAGAGGGTACAGGCTGGACTGAGGAACCCTATCCTGTGCACAAATTTCATGCACCAGGCCTCTAGTTAGTACTTATAGTTAGTTAGCTATAGTCTCTGGTGTGTTGCATGGCCTACACTGACAGTGAGACATCCTTCTCGCAATCTGGGACTGCTCAACTGCCTGCCTTGCCTGATCACCCCTAACTGCCTCTGTCTGCCTGCCTGATTGCCCCTAAACCCTCTGCCTGCCTCTGCCTTCATTCCTCTCTCCAGACCTGATCTGTAGCCTCTGTGGCAGCTGCTGATCAGCCCTTGCCTTTTTCTTTCTCTGGGCTTTGCCAGCAGCCAAGGCAGCTGCTGATCAGACCCTACCTCTCTCTGCAGGCCTTT
>PVJN01004030.1:66544-94497 GCA_004026805.1 Lasiurus borealis | reverse complement strand
CCCCCCGAGAGAGGTGCCATCGGCGGAAACGACAAGCCAGAGAGGGGGCTCCATGCCGAGGCTCCCCTCCTCCCGCCTCCGCCTCCAGGAGTCCCGCACGCACACGCCACCGCCACCGCCTTCCCCGGGCACGGGCACGGGCACGCACCGCCCGCGCCAGCAAGTGCAAACTTGCTCGCAATTGCAAGTCTGCAACCTCCGGGGCCGGCACCCCGCTTCTCCTCCCCTCCCGCCCCCCGTCTCTCCTTCCCTTTTTACCTCCTCTCGCCCGGGCTCCGGGCGGGCGGCGGGCGCACAGCGAGCAGGGAGCGAGCGAATGGCCGGCGCAGCCCCGGCGCGAGCGGATGCAGGGCTGCGGGGAGCCCGCCGCACCGCCCGCCCCGGAGCCGAGTCCAAGGCGCGGGGCGGGCTCCCGAGCCGCAGCCGCGCTCCCTGGCGGGCGCACCGGCTCAGCCGGCGGCGGCGCAGGCGGCTCCTCTGCAATCGGGTCCTCCCCGCGGCTGCACCCTGGATGGGGTGGGAGGTGGGGGAGTCGGGCCTCCCCCCTGATCCCCCTCCCCGGCCTCTCCTGCGGCTCCTCGAGCTCACCCTCCTCTCGGAGGGGAAGGCCGGGGTTCGGTGCGGTTCCCAGGCGGGGTCCGGGCACTCTCCCGAGTCGCCACACCCCTGCTGGCCCCGCGCCAGGCTCCAGGTTGCGAGCTGGTCCCCGGACAGGGGAGCGGGAGGCGGGCTGACAGCTCTCCTTACCTCCCGCGCGGATGCACGGCCGCAGGCTGGTCACGCAGGTCTGTGATCCCCCCTCTCTCCGAGAGCCTCTCACCTCCGGGGGTGCAGGAGGGAAGAAAGGGCCTGAGCCCCTGCAAGAATGCGTGCGCACCGGCCCCCAACTCTGGCCTGGGGTGTCCACCTCCACCTCCTCGGGGTGACCTTTTGGGAGCAGCACCGGTGTGGAGAGAGGCCTGGGAGTGCCCTGATGGTCCTGGGAAGGAAGTGATGCAGTTCAGAGAGCGAAGGCCGGCTCCCCTTCCATGGTCTCTCTGCAAGATGATAGCAGCTGACCTTTTGACCCCCACCTCAGCAGCCTGGAACATCCCAGAGGGCGGCTGGGCTCCGCCAGGCTGGGCTCTGGCTGTTTGTCCAGCTTCGCCCTCTTGAGAAGGCACTGGGCATCTTCAGGGGACTCAGGCCCGGGTGATGATGAAGATGATGCTGAGGAATTGCCTTCTGTTCCGGCAGGTGCACCAGGCCAGCCTGAGAGAGCCTTTGAGACCGGGCCTCCTCCTGGTGCCGGAGAGAGAGCCCTGGGCTGGGGTTGCCAGTGGCACTGAGGAGGAGGATTCTGTTGTGGTTGTACGGTTTCCAGGCAAAAGCAAACACAGTCTCTCCTCCCGGACAATGAAGTTAAGGGCCGGCCGGACGAAGGCCGCTGAAATAAGGGAAGCGATGTTGCAAGAATCTTAAGCAGAGTGAATTACTCCCTGGAATTTTCAACCGGAACAAAACAGTTCTGGTTCTCTGCATGTGCTGAATGGACGGCAGAAGTTTCTCTTTCCCTCCCTCGCTGCCAGCACTCCGGTCTTGAGCTTTGCATTTTCTTTAATTTTTTTCCCGTTTGGATTCTATAAAAATGATAATAGTCATATGCTATGTGATGACATTTTTGTCAACAACAGACTGCATCTACACTGTGGTCTTCTGAGAGAGTAGCGGAGCTGAAAACCCCTAAGGTGTAGGGACGTGCTGCCCCTATATTGTAACGGCTGGGTGGCTCAGTTGGCTGAGCACTGTCCCTATGCACCAAAAGGTCAGGAGTTCAATTCCCAGTCAGGCCACATGCCCAGGTTTTGGTTCCATCCCAGGTTGGGGTGCATATGGGAGGCAACCTTATCTATGTTTCTCTCTTTCTCTTTCCCTTTCCCTTCCTCTCTTTCTAAAATCAATAACATATTATTTTTTTTAAATGTCATAATGCAATGGGTTACATGTTTACAGTGAACAAACATACTGGCCCACCAGTCCCATAACTAGCACATCTAATTGCCTACAGTATATTATACTTTATAGTTATAAAAAATGACTATTACTGGTTTATGTATTTACTATATTTTTTATCATTATTTTAGTGCAGTGGTTCTCAACCTTTTTTAATGCTGTGACCTTTTAATACAGTTCCTCATGTGGTGGTGACCCCCAATCATAAAATTATTTTCATTGCTACTTCAAAACTATAATTTTGCTACTGTTAATGAATCATAATGTAAATATCTGTGTTTTCTGATGGTCTTACGCTCTACAACAGCGGTTCTCAACTTGTGGGTCACAACCCACAGGTTGAAAACTGCTAGCAAGGTCGCCTAAGACCATCAGGAAACAGATTAGTGTTTTCTTTTACTCACCAAGAAAAGTTTGCTGTAAAGCATGTACCAGGCTATGCTGGCAGCAGCCTCGTCCATCTCGTGTTTACCACTTCTCTCAATTACATAATTTTCTCTTGTCCTTGATTAATTTTGCTGCTGTTGTTGTTTTATACAGTCCTGAGCAATGTGTGTGTGTAGATAAAAGCAATAAGCTATAGCATAAAGCCTAGGTATAGAATAGGCTTTAACATCTAAGCTTGTGTAAGTTCCCTCTGTGTACCTCACACAATAACTATATTCATAATTAAGTAATATGACTGTCTCTACAGTGAGTCTGGTAAATGATTCTGGTAAACTAGCTTTCCTTTAGCCCCACAGAATCAGTCTCTCATGGAAAAGGAGAGGGCAGTGCTTGGTATCAGTCTCAGTGTACATTGTGCCTCGGCTTTTGCCTAAGGCGCCTCTCCTGATAGATCCTCTTAGGAGTCATTGTGAATAGCACCCTCTGCCAGGGTGGAGCCCAGCCTGGCATCCAAACGTCTAGACCTATCGCTCAGGAGAAAAGAATTTGGCTCAGTTCTGCCACTTAATCCTCGCCTTTGGGTAACCAGTTCACCCTGCAGGCTCCCGGGAGTAGAGGGAAGGTATGCGTTAGGTGTGAAGCGTTTGCTTCCTTCAGGTGCTGACCTGAGAAGCGAGCCACTTAAGTTGTAAACCTGAGGCACTGCTCCCACCAACAGAAACTCCTTCCCTACACCTCACTGCTGCTCTTCCGGGCTCAGAGAGGTGGGCTCTAGGGCGGTGTGGCTGGCCTTGGACTTGCCCTCTCAACCAACTTTATCCTCCACAGAAGGACTAAGCACATTCTAGACTTTTCGAAAAGGTTGTCTTTTCCATAGGCCCCAGAGACATGTGTTGGACCTTCCTTCTTTATTTTTATTTTTTAACAACTATTGTTTGAAAACCTACCATACATCAAAGACTACCCTAAGCCTTGGGACTACAGAGGTAAGCAAAGCCCTGACCTGTCCCTGCCCTCAAAGAGCTTACAGCATGATCAAGAAGGTAGACATCCACGGGAGAACCACACAAATAACTGGAAACACCAACCTCCAAGAAAAGGCCAATGTTGTTACGACACCTTTCCACAAAGGGAACTAATTGAGAGATTAGACAGATTGGGCTACGGAAGTGACATTTAAACTGTGATCTTCAGAAAGCATGGCGCTAGCTAGGCCAAAGGGGGCAGGGGTGGGGTCTGGAAGCACACTCTAGATTAGTGGTTCTCAACCTTCCTACTGCCATGACCCTTTAAGACAGCTCCTCATGTGGTGGTGACCCCCAACCATAACATTATTTCTGTTGCTACTTCATAAGTCTAATTTTGCTACTGTGATGAACTGTAATGTAAATATCTGATATGCAGGATATATTTTCATTGTTACAAATTGAACCTAATTAAAGCATAGTGATTAATCACAAAAACAATATGTAATTATATATTGTGAAATATTTATTTCTCATTACAAATAAATAAAATTTTGTCTTGAATCATGGTGTAGCATGGGCAATAGTCTTCATATGACAACAGTAAACTACATGGCTACACTTTGCTACACCGAGGAGCGGTCCGTTGGTTCCTAAGACCGTGGGAAATATGTGTTTTCTGATGGTCTTAGGTGACTCCTGTGAAAGGGTCATTCGACCCCCAAAGGGGTCCCGACTCACAGGTTGAGAATCACTGCTCTAGATAGAGGCAGCAGCAGGTGCAAAGAGCCTATGAAAGAGAAGTGCCTGGTGCATTCGAGGAATTGAGGGAGATGGAAGAAGAGAAAGCAAGGTAGCCGAAACCGGTTTGGCTCAGTGGATAGAGCATAGTCCTATAGACTGAAGGGTCCCAGGTTCGATTCCAGTCAAGGGCATGCACCTTGGTTACGGACACATCCCCAGTGGTGGGTGCGCAAGAGGCAGCTGATCAATGTCGTTCTCTCATGGATGTTTCTAACTCCCTATCCCTCTCCCTTCTTCTCTGTAAAAAATCAATAAAATATATTTTAAAAAAAGAGAGAGAGAAAGAGAAAGCAAGGAGGGGACAGGATCTTCAGGAAACAGAGGACTCCATGAGGCCCAAGATGGAGTAAAGAGCAGACCACGTGGACCTAAAAAATTGGTGTGGAGAGACAGGCCTTTACATGAAGTCATTAAAGTGTGTAGCATCATAAGATTGATGTTTTTTAAAATTCCCCCTTGGCTATAATGCAGATAACAGACTAGAAGTGGGGTTAAAATGAGTAAAAGTAGACCGGTTCCAAGGCCGCTACAGTAATCCTTTAGAAAGATCCTAACATTGTCAGAGTGTTGGTGCTGGGGAAAGTGGTTGGATTGGAGAGAGATGTAAAAGACAAAACAAACAGGTCTCGAGGCCTCAGGTGTGGCAAAAGAAAGTCGGAATAGCACAGGGGTTAAAGTCTTGGGTCTTAAAGCCAGAAAGACCCAGGCTTGAGTCCCGTCTCCATCATTAACTATCTACAGTGATACCTCAAGATACGAGTTTAATTCGTCCCGTAACCTTGAGGCGTGGGAAACTATGAGACGCTCAAGTCTCTGTAAACTGGTGGGTCGTGTGCAGCCAGCTGATACGCACAATTACTCCTATCTCAAATGTTGCTCGTATTTCAAAGCAAAAATCGCTCCCTTGATGGCTCGTATCTCAAAAATCTCATATGTTAGAGCACTCGTATCTCAAGGTACCACTGTACATGATTTTGAGCTAGAAATTTAACCTCTCACAAGTTCAGATTTTACAAACCTGTAATTCAGGATTATAACAACCTATCTCACTCATAGGGCTGTTGAGTGAATACTTGAAAAGCACTTCATATCTTCCAGTGCCTGTGGTGTGCTCACTAAATGCAATATAATGATTATTGTTATAATCATAATTATATTTGCTATTCTTTTGATGTTTCTGAAGTTGACAAATAAAGGGAAACAATCAGTCTCTAATTCACTTTGCAAAAGACTAACAGGGTGAGTGAGGACACCAGCCTCTGAGAGCAGTAAATGTCATCCCGGGGCCTTCTCAGGCTGAGAGACAGCAGCCAGCGCAACAACCCAATTCACTCCTCCACCAAGTTCGAGGCCTGTCCTTCTCATAGGCCTTCTCTTTATCTTCTCTTGGTTTATGGAGGACCTTAGTTTCATGCATTATGGCAGCTCTCTGCATTAACAGGAAGAGCCAAAAAACAGCAAAAAAATTGCAGAGTCATTTCATTTCAGCTCTGTCCCAAATCCTGCATCACTGTGTTCCATTCTATTTGTAAGATGAGAGCCATAGCACCAATATGAAATCAGAAAATAATTATCTTTTTATCATTTATCTTTTATGTAATTGTATTAACATGATGGCAAAATTTTGCCCTGTTGTTGGTTGATCAAAAGGATTGGGGTCCTACCTAAGGTTCATCCTATGACATGAGCAACTGGTCAACCCCACAAAGGGGTCTCTCCTTCTACCTTCTTACCTTAGTCTCTTCAGAGCAGACTTCTATGGAAATCCTAAACAGAAGAGCTCTCTTAGTTTTATGCTAATGGGGCTTTGTTTCTGACGAGATCTTGATGCAGTCAATAATGCTCTCTTTGAGTTTTAAGAGATTGGTAGTCTCTTACGATGTAACTAGAGGCCCGATGCATGAAAATTCATACAAATGTAGGTCTTCCTTCCCCTGGCTGCCATCACCAGCTTCCTTCCACCACCCAGGATCTGGGCTGCTTCCCTCGGGCCACCAGCAGGCACCTGGGACCCATGATGCTTTCTTCAAGCACCAGCTCCATCCAGAAGGATGTCCGGTCTAATTAGCACATTACCATTTTATTCTTATAAATTGCTGCTAGTGGAGTCATTATCACCTGCTAAATGAGGAGAAGGACTGATTGGAGAAGCGGCTTACTTCTTTCAGCAAGGAAGTGTTTGGAGGATTTGAGGTTCAGAGTACTGAGATTCACCCAAGTCTTCCAAAATGCCCCTTTCCCAATTCCCGGGGCCCACTCTTACCAGTGAAGTCCTTAACAACTACCCAAGAGGCCTAGCAAGGCTCTGAAATCGTCTTGCATGATAAATTTCCTGCCACAGGCAGGTCTGATTTTGGGCTGTATCCATGATGTGGCTTCAACTGTGAGGATCCTAGCTTGATCCAAAACTGTCAAAACTTGATCCAAAACTTTGCTCAAAAGTTTCTAAACTTGTCATATTTTTTCTCACAGCTTCCACTGTAGTGTCGTCAGAAGTAGCTGACACATGTCTCAGTCTGTCTAATTCTCTTCTCTATTCCACAGCAAAAGTCAACTTGCTCTCTTAAATCCTTATCTTCAACAGACCCTTCATTTTAGGCAGCCAGAGGTGTTCATTTGGTAACTGGTAGCCACTGTGTGTCTCCTTCGAACTGTATTTTAAATTGAAATGAGGTCATAACTGTATGTGATCCCAGCCACATCAACTAACCAATCATACGAGATTCCCATTTTCAAAGGTCTGGAACGAGTCTTGGAATGTAAGATTCTGTCAGGATTCGCTAAAGAAAAAGAAGAACAACTTGAGGATCTGATAGCAGGATGAGGAGCTCAGAAGTTGTAGGTTAGCTGGATTAGTGACCATTAGTGAGGCTGTCATCAGCTTTCGAGTAACATCACTGTAGATATAACCAGGGACTCAGCAACTGGCTGCTGCCACCCAGAGGTGAAAACACTGCAGCAGTGGCCAGCAGTGGCACAGTACCCTGGCTCGGAAGTCCTCGTGACGGCCCGTTGCCTTCAGCCAGCCAAGGTAGCGCTCCTCTCTGCCTTCCAAATCTTACGTGAGGTGAGAGCATTGGCAAAATGCACACTCACCCAAATCTCCCAGGAAAGGGAGCCTGCAAAGGTAATCCCCTGACTCCCAGCCTTTGAGACACCGGAGAGCACATTGAATGGGTCGCGAAGAAAGGTTTATTTTCTGTCTTCCCTCAGAATATAAGATCCACAAGGGCAGAGAGCTTCGCCTGTTTGTTAACTCTTGCACTCTCAGCATTTAAAATAAACACATCAGATGTGCTCAATAAATAGCTGTTAAGTAAATGCACGAATAATGTGGCCATCTTACTATAACTCACGGCATTCTACAGACCATCAATGATGCTGCTACGTTATTATCCAAATTTCCAGGACATCTGAACCCCATTGGGGCATAAACACAGGATCATCCCGTTTTTCATGTTGTAAAATGGTAGAATAAGATGTTATTATTTTTTTTCCCTTCAGCTGTTAATCCTATCTTTTCTGTTTGGTTCCCACTTTTGTCACTATCCTAAAGCAATGGACTCTCAGCTCTGATTGTATATGTAGTTTTATGTCTGCCATGGCCCCTGGTAAGCAGACATCTCTGAAATCCCCGGATGAGTTCACGTCTGAGATTGTGTTCTTTTCCTATTTCCCTTGGGTTTGTGCCACAGTCTAGACGGTCAGAGTCTTTTCTTTGTTCTTCCTCATATATTACTCTCACATATCATATTGCAGTAGGCTCATCACCTTTTGTGGCTACTTTAAGAATGTATTTCATAGGCTGCTGCCACCCTGCCTAACTTGTGCGTACCGACTCTTCCAAATTCTGTTTTGCACTGAGCTTTTGTTTACAAGATAACTGTGCCAGTAATGACATCAGGTTGTAGATGAGTTTGCAGTGGGAACAGATCATGCGGACTGAAGAAGTTCTTAATTGGATTCCTACAAAGAGTGTTCCAGAATGGCTGAATGAGCTCACTGGTACACACAGTTTTATTGGCCACTTGGAAACACTTCAAGGAGCCTCTCAGGAAGGAAAAGAGATGCTTATTTGTGCGTCTCTTCTTCCTGGTTTAATTGTAGTCCCTCATATACATTTTTAGCTGGAAATTTGTGAGAAATCCTCAGAATTAAGTTTGGGTGTGAACATGTGTTGTTAGCTTAGACTCATTATCATGATAGCAGCAGAAAAGCCAGCTGGAATGGGCAGAAACAATAAAGAAGATTTATGAGCTTATAAAAAGTCTGAAAGGCTAGATTTCAGGATTAACCCAAAGTTTCCACCAAGGATTTGGGTCCTTTCTTTTCCTCTCTGTGTTGTTGTCCGCATGTTGGCTTCATTTGAAGGCTGATTCTCTTTATGGCTGTAAAACAGTTACTAGCGCACACACACACACACACACACACACACACACATACAAAAAAAAAATTTGAACTATTGTTTACTCATTGAGAACGAAAGAACTTGCATCTGGAGATTTTAGGCAAGTGTCCTAAAATTTTCCCACATTAGACTAACTTAGGTTATGTGCCAATACCTCCCACCCAACCAATCACTGTGACCGATGGAACAAAATATTCTCAGTGGCTTTAGCCAATCAGAGCCTACTCTGGGTCTTAAACTTGCCGTAATATTTTCCCACAGCAAATGACCAATGTAAGCAAAGTATAGATACCTGTGTTTGTCAGAGTCACCCCGCAAAATAAAAGTCAGAAACACTCCATCAGGCTAATGTTAGGTGAGATGTTTTTGTTTTGTTGTATTCAAAAGGCCAGCTTACAAAGGTGTGGGTGGGGTGCAATAGAAGCAAAAGGCATAGTACAGGGACTTGTAAATGGGAGGATGAGGAAGAGGACTTGGTTGAAAGGGAGAAGGGAGTTCTGGGAATATTCCCATGGAGAAGAAAGTGTTGAAAGGAACAGAGACCCATTAGGAACACAGGTAATTTCAGAGGTGACTGGGAGGGAACGAGGGAAATTAATAATATTACATGATTGTGTTCTCCTGTTTCTACTGGTGCTCCCCATTGTCCGAACCAGACCAGAAGCCCGAGGATGCAGGAGTCCTGTTGATGTGACCATACTGGTCAGCCTTCCAGGGCTGATGGAAAAAGAGCAGAGAATAGATATTGGAGGAAGAATGAAATGCATTCTGCACAGAATCTGAATTGAAAGTTGGGTACCATGAGAAGGTAGGAGGACATAATAAACCCTGGGGGGAGAGCCAGCCAGTATTTCTTATAGGCCAGAGTCTTTTTTTTTTTTTTTTTGTTTAATAATCTTGTTAAGAACTCTTAAGATACTAGGGCAGTACCTTACATTCCAAAACAGAAAGGCCTCTTAAAAATACTTCCAATACTACATATATATTTATGAGTATTCTTTTACCACAATGACCAGAATCATGAACCAACTATTTATCTTAACTAACTATATTTATTGTCACTATATCAACTGCTACAGAAAGAATATTAGCTAATTGATGGGACATACTTAAGTTCTAGGAAAGCTTCCCAGAAGAAAACATTTTGCATATAAAAGGTCATCACCTGTGTGATAGAGCCTGCCTGTTCACTATCTTTCTTGAGCGTAAAATAAGAAAAAATATATATACTATTGATATGAGATACAGTATTTAGAGTAGAGGGAGAATTACTTGAAAGTAGGATATGTTTTTATCCCCTCATACCTTTGAGTGTTTTTTCAAATATATATATTTTTTATTGATTTCAGAGTGGAAGGGGGAGAGAGAGAGAGAGATAGAAACATCAATGATGAAAGAGAATCATTGATTGGCTGCCCCCTACTGGGGATCAAGCCCTCAACCTGGGCATGTGACCTTGACTGGAATCGAACCTAGCACCCTTCAGTCAGCAAGCTGACACTCTATTTACCAAGCCAAACAGGCTAGGACAATCCCCTAAATACTTTGTACAGAGTTTTGGGATGTCTCTGTCTCTCTTCTAAGGCAAATCTGGCAATCAACAGAGTCCAAAATGGGTATACAAATTTAACTTTGCCTCTCTAAGCACAGAAGTGTCACGTGTCCCAGGATGACTGCCAGAGTGGCAGCTGTCTCGCTGGGAGAGCCAGTGGCCTCCATTTCCATCGCCATCCAGAGCTGGCTGTGAGTGATTCACAAGCTCAGGCTTTGCCCTGCACAGCAGGGTCCTCGGTTCCCCTTTATGAGTTATGATGGGGAGCCAACCCAGGAACGATAAACTAGACCAGGAAAGGAGGGACTCAAAATCCAGGAAGATAAGCAGAGTTAGGGCTCAGAACATTCATTCATTGGTTCATTCGTTCGTTCATTCATTCATTCAATGTTGGCTTCATTTGAAGGCTGATCCTCCTTATGGCTTTAAAACAGTTACTTGCAAAAAATAAAAAATTGAACTACCTACTTCTTGGTTCACTCATTGAGAAAGAAAGAACTTGCATCTGGACATTTCAGGCAAGTGGCCTAAAATTTACCCAAATTAGACTAACTTAGGTTATGTACCAATACCTCCCACCCAACCAATCACTGTGGCCAAAGGAATAAAATATTCTCAGTGGTGCTCTAACTGGTTTGGCTCAGTGCATAGACCATCGGCCTGTAGACTGAAGGGTCCCAGGTTTGATTTCGGTCAAGGGCATGCGCCTTGGTTGTGGGCACATCCCCAGTAGAGGGTGTGCAGGAGGGAGCTGATCGATGTTTCTCTCTCATTGATGTTTCTAACTCTCTATCTCTCTCTGAGTGCATACTATGTGTGCACCAGGCAATGTTTTTGTGTTGACTAGAGCAGTGAAGAAAACAGAGAATATTCTGGCTTTTATAAGTTTATCTTCTAGACGGGGAGACAGACAATACCCAATATATATACAAACTGATGTTATATTGGGTCATGACAGCTGCTTTTACTCTGGTTCATACGGGATCCACTGGAGAGTCCCCAGCACGGGAATGACATGATGTCCTCTGCACTTTCAAACACCTCTGGCTGCTATGTCGATAGGAGCCTGTCTTGTCAAACGCAGCAGCAGGAAAACCAATTAGGAGGCCACTGCAGCGTGACAGGTGAGAAGTGATTGTGGGTGACTTGGACCGTGGTGGTGGCAAGGCAGCTGATGAGAAGTGAGAGAAGTGATTAGATTCCGATACACACACACACACACACACACACACACACACACACACACACACACACATATATATATATATATATATATTTTATTGATTTTTTACAGAGAGAAAGGGAGAGGGATAGAAAGTCAGAAACATCGATGAGAGAGAGACATTGATCAGCCGCCTCCTGCACGCCCCTCACTGGAGATGTGCCCGCAAGCAAGGTACATGCTCCCGACCGGAATTGAACCCGGGACCCCTCAGTCCGGTGGCCGACACTCTATCCACTGAGCCAAACCAGTCTCGGCTGATTCTGAATATATTTTGAAGTGAGAAGTTATAAGGTTGGTGGACAGACTGGATGTGGTATATGGGGGATAGAAAAGCCAACTTTTTCCAGAAGATTCCATGAATATATTTGCATTCTAATAGGTCTGAAACTAAAAGTGGGCCATCCTCATGGAGCAAGTATTAAGGAAAATTCTGGGAATTCTTGAGACCGGGGTCTTGCTACTCCTGACGTTGCTGAGAGTGGAGTGAAGTAGCGTATTCCCAGATGGGAGGTGTGGGAGTAGAATTTATTTGGCACGTGTAGAAATGGTGAGGAGTCATATTTTGTTCAGAACGTGGACATGGTAAAAGGTAAATACAGGAAGCGTTTCTGTAAAGACCAGAGTGAGAAATCTCTGTGGGAAATCATTAGTGACTGTGAGGAGGGAGTAACAGTGAGTGTTGCATTTGAAGAAGGTTCAGCCACCTTCACTGTGAGGATATATGAGTGCTAAGGCTGCCGAAACAAAATACTGCAGACTAGGTGGCTCACAGGACAGAAATGTATTTTCTCATAGTTCTAAATCAAGATTGGTTCTCCTGAGGCCTCTTTCCTTGGCCTGCAGACAGCTACCTTCTCCCTGTGTCCTCACATGCCTACTCATCCCTAGTGTCTTCTCTTCTTACAAGGACACTAATCATATTGGGTTAGGGTCCCACCCTTATGGCCCCATTTAACATTAAGTTTTTAAAGGTCCTATCTCAAAATATAGTCACATTGTTTAGGGCTTCAACATATGCATTTTGGGAAAACATAATTCAGTTCCGTAACAGAGCAGGTATAAAACCAGAGGTAAGAACATCATGGTAAGTTTCTACATAGAAGGAAATGGGCATCTGAATTATTAAGGTGATCACCGTGGAAGGAAAAGGAAGATGGATATCAAAGACATTGTATAAGTAAAAGCTACAATGAGTAATTGACTGAATATAGAGGCCAAGAGAGAGGAATCACTGATAAATCACTAATATTGCACCTGAGTGACAAGAAAAATGATGTTTTCCTTAACCCAAAATATCTGCCTCTTTCACTTTGTCCGTCATTTAATTTCTCTAGGTACCACCTCCACCCCCATTTCTTTCTGTACTTTCCATATCATCCCATTTGTTTCCACTGCAGCAGAAATTCTGACATTTTCCACTCGGCTAATCTTCCTAAAGACAATTCCAGGAAACATCTTTCATAGCATTTTGCTGTGAACTTTTCTATCCTACTTCATACATTTTCAGGCATTACAATTGCTTTTTCTTCCTCTTTCTTTCTTTCTTTCTTTCTTTCTTTCTTTCTTTCTTTCTTTCTTTCTTTCTTTCTTTCTTTCTTTCTTATTGCTTTATCAATTTCTAACCCACCTGTTTTTCTTGGTTAACCTTCTCCCTTCCCATCTCTGTTGTCATTTCTCATTAGATCTCAGTTCTTGTTCCAAAGAATCATTATGTCCAAGATATTGCTTGATATTATACATGTGGAGAGATCATTTTAAAGGCTATTTCTTTAGAAGGAGGGAAGCGTACTGCACATGAAGGAGTCATAAGCTTTGCTTCTCCTTCTTTGTCCCTCCTCCCCTCAGTCCTGGGCAAACTGGGACCGACAGTACCCTAGTTAGGCTATGACACTGGCAGTGAGGTGAAAAGAGGTGTCGGAGTGCCACCTGGTGTCTTTGTGCTTACACATGCAGACCTTCAGCTTTCCTGGCCTTTCAGCCTTACTTCCTGTTCCCACTCTTCTTATCTTTCCGACTTTAAGGCAGGAATTGGGGTGAGCTACCCAGTTTGATTTATAGAAAGCACATAAGGTATTCCTGGTATGTCTTTCTTTGTTGGTTTTATCCATCAACGGACACTCTCAGTCTTCCAGAAATATATATATATATTTTAAAGAAATCTTTCCATGCTAAAGATGCTCTCTCCTTTCATTGATTTCATTTTGTGACTGTTCCTTTTTTGGATCCCTAATTTTTTATTTCATTGGAGTATCAGAATGGCTGGGGAGTCAAATGCATCCACTGGTTGCTACCTCGAATCAGAAGTTCCTTTACTGTTATAATAACAAGATACTATTTGTCACTTTGTACAGATTATTATAAAAATGTTTTAAAGAAATATATATAAGTAGATGGAACTCTCATATACCCAACACTATGTAATATTTTGCTATATTTGCTTTATCCAACATTTTAAACATTTTTCCTTTTGTCAAGTGTTTTAAGGCAAATCTTAAGATGTCTAGCTATCTCATCCTTACATATCAGTAAGCATCTCTAAAAAATGACATTTGATTCGATCATTGCAAGTTTTTGTGTGGGTATATGTCCTTTACTCTAAATGCGGCTGACCCATTCATAATTTTAAATTATCACTGCCATTCCCACCTTAAATAGAACCTATTGAAATTAAAGTGGGCATTTATTTA
Source organism: Lasiurus borealis (assembly GCA_004026805.1). Classification (NCBI taxonomy): domain Eukaryota; kingdom Metazoa; phylum Chordata; class Mammalia; order Chiroptera; family Vespertilionidae; genus Lasiurus; species Lasiurus borealis. The sequence continues at coordinate 80,477 of PVJN01004030.1, read as the reverse complement.
GATGGTGTCAATGGAAAAAATAGAGCAAGTGACTGAAATATTTTTATCTTGCATTTAGAGAGAAAGACCTATTTGGTATCACTGATGATGGTAAAAACTCTGACTTCTTTTTAGGGGAAATAAAACACACTTGAAAAATGTGTAATACAATAAATATATCTTAAGGCGAGGGATTCAAATGTAAAAGACAACTGATTTTTGATGGGATAGCCTGATTTAACAGTTATGCGTTTTGCTATGCACATTGTTGAAAACAGAAAAAGATTAGAGAGAGAAGAGGGCATGAAAGTCTTCAGGGCTTTTAGACCTTAGCGCTTTATAACAGTGCGCTTTTAAGCTACCCGATCATCAATAAAACCTATAAACCCGGCAATGTCTATACTGCATAGTATTCAAAATATACATGGAATTCCTAGTGTGAGTGACTAAAATGAAAAATGCTTTTGCAATCCTCGTAGAGGGGGTACAGGCTAATTTTTCAGCTGCAGCAACGTTAATGGCAGAGACAGGAAGGTGAGTATTGCATCTTCCAGGAGTTTCAACAGCTCCTTGGAGGGTAAGGTTTTCTGACAGACAACACGCTGACTTTTCTAAACGGATGCCTTCATCAGTGCACATATCTGTGCTGATGAAATTGACAGTATAAGCCAAATGAGCTAACTTGGGACACAGACCATTTTTAAGGTTAAAAGGGCTGGAATTGCGATTGTCTTGTTCATCACTGCATCCCCAGTACATAACGCTATTTTCGGGACAATCTGGGGATTCAGTAGACACATGTTGAGAAATCATAGTAGGTTTTGCTATTGTTTTTTTAATACTCTTAACTCTACTTTTCAGGATCAAATGGAAATTGGTTCCTGAGTCTTAGGCCTCTGAACTACTCAAAGTTTTCAAAGTTCTTTCTTCACCTTGTTTCTTGTTTCATCCAACATATTCCCACTGCACTGAATGTGGTGTTAAAAATCTCTGGCCTCGCCAAGACCGGTGTGGCTCAGCGGATAGAGCTTCGGCCTGCGGACTGAAAGATTCCCAGGTTCGATTCCCGTCAGGGGCATGTACCTTGGTTTCGGGCACATCCCAAGTGGGGGGTGTGCAGGAGGCGGCTGATCGATGCCTCTCTCTCTCTCATCGATGTTTCTAACTCTCTATCCCTCTCCCTTTTTCTCTGTAAAAAAAATCAATAAAATATATTTTTAAAAAAAGAAAGAAAAGAAAAGCTCTGGCTGCCTGTGCAAAGGGTGATTTGCTTCTTCTTCCAAGCACCTTGCAGTGTCCAGATGGATTTCAGGCGACCCATGTTTTCCCATGGAATTCACAGCGAAGCTGAGACCTCTCCCAAGCCATGAAATGTTATCTTTTTGACGCCAGTATTCTCTAATAGGGGAGGCTGGCCGCAGGGACAGGTAATGTGCTATTTCATTTTATTTTTTAATATTTTATTGATTTTTTTTATAGAGAGGAAGGGAGAGGGATAGAGAGTTAGAAACACTGATGAGAGAGAAACATCCATCAGCCACCTCCTGCACGCCCCCTACTGGGGATGTGCCCGTAACCAAGGTACATGGCTGGAATCGAACCTGGGACCTTTCAGTCCGCAGGCCAACACTCCATCCACTCAGTCAAACCGGTTTCAGTGTAATGTGTCATTTTTGACATGTGCTCCCCTGGAACCTGGACCAGGTGTTCTTTTGTGGGCTGCCTCTGCGGATGAATACTCGCAGAGAATCCAAATTCTGGCTGTCTGAGCCCAACACTTACCATCAACATTGCTTCCTGGATCTGGAAAGTTCGCTGTCACCTAGCCCACCCTGGGCCATTTGTACATCACAAAACAGGGCCCGTCACTTGAGAGTGACTCACTTACATGGAATAGATGGTCGTTAGAAGTTTTGCTATCTTTTTCCTCCTGAATCTTTTGGACATGTTTGCCTCACTTGCACAGGAAAATTAGTTTCATGGCAAAGCTGAAGTGAGAAATGATTTTTCCTTCCTGATTTGATTGTGTCCTTATGCCTCCCATTTTTTCCTGCTGTATTTTCCAGGAGGAATTTTCATCCGAGATTATTCTCCCTTCCTACCCTCATGTATCTGCTCCTTTCTGGTGTTATCATCCCTCCCTCTCCCCTTCATGCCCGCTTTACTCATTATGCTCTTCCTGCCTCCCTGATTCCTTTGTGGGCAGACATTTTCCTCTCCTGACTCCTGACTTGGTCATTTCCTCTGCTCAGTGGTTACTGAGATCACAGACACCTCTGGTGTGAAGCTTCTGGAATGATCTCAGGCTTATAAAAAATATATATATATATATATATTATAATATATATATATATATATATATATATATATATATTATAATATATAATAAATATATATATATTTGCAAATATAGACTCACCCTTTATTCAAAGGTGTAATTTGTATGCATGACCAGTACTAGCTTTACCCTCTTCCCAATGGTTACTTAAGAAAACCAATAACTACTTGAACACCTACTATGTGTCAGGAAGCGCCTTCCAGACCTCACTTCTAATGCTTATGAACTTCCTGCGAGGAAGCATTATGTTATCCTATCTCGCAAGTAATGGGACAAAGTCTCAGAAATGAAAAGGAATGTGTCTAGGATTACTCAGCGGAGTGGAATCCAGAGGCAAATTTTGTGTTTCTTGTGAGAATATTTTACTTTTTAATACCGTGAAAGCATATTTCTTCTGTCCCATCACTTCTTTGTTGTTGTTGTTGTTAATCCTCACCTGTGGATATTATTCTATTGATTTTTTAAAAAATTTTAAAATATATTTAATTGATATTTTATGGAGAGGAAGGGGGAGGGATAGAGAGTTAGAAACATCGAGGAGAGAGAAACCTCAATCAGTTGCCTCTTGCATGCCCCCAATAGGGGATGCCTGCAACTAAGGTACATGCCCCTGACAGGAATGGAATGTGGGACCTTTCAGTCCACAGGCTGAAGCTCTATCCACTGAGCCAAACCAGTTTCGGCAGAAATTACTTTTAAATGTCACTTTCTAAGAAAAATAGTATGGCATCACAACATATCTTTACTGGTGCTTAGCATCTTTTCAGAGATTGCTAAAAACAACACCTTTTCTTCCATTTGAACTTAATTAGCTTCAACGTGTAATGTAAAGGTTTCCTTTAACACCCTAATTTACAGTGTAATTAATCTTTCACTCCTCAGCATTATTTCCCGCTCTCTGTTCACTTTAGGCTCTTATGCATTTAGTAATTAGGGTGTAAAAAGGCTAAAGTTACATCTTTTATACCATGAAATATTATTCCTATGTTATGTAATTTATAATGTATGACAGGTAGACTTTTATTTCCATAAACTGTTGAAAAGGTGCTCTTCACAGAATGTATTTATTAACAAACAAAAGCAAGTTAAAACTGACTGAACATATAAAAAACTTAAAATTATGTGAAGATATAACATAGACCCACATAATACATATGTACCTTGTTTTTCTTTTTGTGTTTTTTTTTATTTATTTTATTGATTTTTTTACAAAGAGGAAGAGAGAGGGATAGAGAGTTAGAAACATCGATGAGAGAGAGACATCGATCAGCTGCCTCTTGTACGCCCCCTACTGGGGATGTGCCCGCAACCAGGATACATGCCCTTGACCAGAATCGAACCTGGGACCCTTCAGTCTGCAGGCCGATGTTCTACCCATTGAGCCAAACCGGTTTCAGCTGTACCTTGTTTTTAAGATATGATTGATTGATTGATATTTTTATATTGTAAAACAAATCACCATCTTGCCAAAAGCCATCCTCTAGGCAGTGATTTTCAACCAGTTTGCCCCAGGAATTTTTTAAATGGGCAATACCTGACTTTGTAGTCAGGGCACTGACCTTTTTTCCCCTTAGATTATAAAAAAAAAAAAGAAAAGAAAGAAAATGACAAGAACCAACACAACAATAGCCATCTGGTGTGAATAAATCAAAATGATACCCTTTAAAAAGTCAGACAAAAAATATATTTTCCGGTGTAGCACAGACTTTCAGTAATCAGTCTGTATGCGCCATGAGATGAAAGAGGTTGAACATCACAGCTCTAGAGGTTCCTTTAGTCATAAATTCTCATGTTTGTTTGACTTTTATTAAAAAGAGATTATCATTCTCTTTTGAAGGGTATATCTCTTGCCCATGTATGATACGTCTAAAGTTATTTTGATAAGAGCCAATGAAGGTTATAATAATAAACAAACCGGTGCTGTTTCAAGCGAAAGTTTGCACTGAGGAGATGAAGCTGTCCGGACATTGAGAACTTTGGATGGATGGGCATTTGTTATCCACTAACTGTGATAAAAAAATAATCATTCCCGGAGGAATGCAATTCCACCGATTACACAAAGGTTTTCAAGAATATTTCTCTCCTGTCTCCTCCCTGGAATTCCTCTCAGGGTGTGAACCAAGTAAGAGGAAATGAGTCTTCAATAAAGCTTAAAAACAACTATTCTCGTGCTGTCTTGTATATATTAAAAATGTTAATGACCCATAAAAGACAGGGAAAGAGGTTGATGAAGGAAAAAAGGCAGAAAAAAAAAGGTATTTAGAGTATTATATTTCTCTAAATAGAATACAAGTTTAGAACTTAGCATTTTATTTATAACCCAAAGTACATGTGGTAGAGAACATTATTGGTAATATTTTGCCTTTGGATAATGTAATTGAGCTAGATAGCCATGAGCATGATTTTTTTGAGACAAGAGATGTGAAGGAGATATTTTTTCCACCTATCTCTGTCCTTCATTGTTGAGGTACATTTCTTCAAGGCAAAATTTATGTTAAATTATTCAAAAGTGTAAAATCATGCCACTCTCTCAATGGAAGAAACAAGAAATTATATTCAAGATTTATATTCACTGGAAAATAATTTCTACCATTGCTCTACCATTTTCATTGTTTGTTTTTACTAGTCATTTAATTTTTAGTTATTTTATTTAAACACTAGAGGCCCGGTGCACAAAATCACACGAGACCCAGACCCACCATGCAAGCCATGAGCCCCACCCCACTGCCTCGAGAAACTCGAAGGTTTTTGGGGGGAGGAGGGAGGGACTGAGAGGTGTTCCATGCACCTCCTGGTGACCGGTCGTTTGGGCGTTACGGAGTTATGGCCACTTTTATAATATAGATAATTTCTACTAATATATTTAAATATTAGGTAAACCCATCTCCATCCTTATTGAAGTCTGTTATCACTATTTCATTTTATCTTTATTATCTTCTCAGACTAATAACCTTCCATTGAAAAAAGGGGAAAGGGACTCAAGAATTCACTGTAATTAGGAAATAATCACAATACAATTAGTTAAAATAATACCTAAAACTGCCCTTAGATTTTTTCTGACCCAGGTCTTTTAGTAGACATTAATAATAGGGTTTGTATAAGTCAGGCACTGTTTGTAGTTACTCTCCACTGACCTCAGGATCTAAGTGCTTCTGTAAGTCTATTCATTAAATCAATTCTATAAGATGAGTACTATGATCACCTCAATTAACCCATGAAGACATTAGACTTCTTCCTGTGCAGTGTTGCTCACAGGTTAAACATTGACCTATGAACCAGGAGGTCAGGGTTCAATTCCTGGTCAGGGCACATGCCCAGGTTGTGGGCTCAATCCCCAGTGGGAGGTGTGCAGGAGGCAGCCAATCATGATTCTCTCTCTCTCTCTCTCTCTCTCTCTCTCTTTTTAAAATATATTTTATTGATTTTTTACAGAGAGAAAGGGAGAGGGATAGAAAGTCAGAAACATCGATGAGAGACAGACATCAATCAGCCGCCTCCTGCACGCCCCCTACTGGAGTTGTGCCCGCAAACAAGGTACATGCCCCCGACTGAAATCGAACCTGGGACCTTTCAGTCCACAGGCCGACGCTCCATCCACTGAGCCAAACCAGTCTCGGCATGATTCTCTCTTATTGTTGATGTTTCTCTCCCTCTCCCTTCTTCTCTGAAATCAATAAAAACATATTTAAAAAAAGACATTAGAGTTTGGAGAGGGAAAGACCAGGAAAAGCGCAGAAGGAATGATCAAAGCAAATCAATGGGCAAAGAAACACAGGAATAAAATGCCTGTGACATGTGTCAGGCGAGAGAAAATGCCGTTTCTACTCTGTCATAGGAGACATGATCTGAAAGTTAAAAATGAAGCTCTCGTGCATTCTCATGAGGGCATTACACCACGCAATCCTCTTGACAGTGGACAACCGATGACCATCCAAAACAAGGTGGACAGAGTGTAGGTACCCTGCCTTCAGGTCAAATGCCGGCTGGAATGTCACAGGTTAGGAAGGAAGAAAGCTCCGGAGTGAAATGACTTGGTCAAGGTCACACAGTGACTCCTTTCCTGCCAGAATGTTGACAGGAATGTTGAGAACAGGCCTGGGCCTGGGAGAAAGAAGTCATGGAAACAGGGGAAGGGAATGCTCGCCTCCCTCACTCTGCAGTCATTTCCTATGTTTCAAAAATATGAGAGACAGAATGAGCTTCCTGATTCTGTTCTTCACAGCTTCCCTCATGTCCTGGCAGGCCAGAGCAGAAAGAATTTGGGCAGGTAACATGACCGTGAGTCACAGGGGAGGCGAGACCATGGCGTGCTTTGGGCCGAGTGGAACCTGAACCGGTATAAGAGGGCCAGAGCAGATGGTGCCTCCTGGAGAAGAAAAGCCTAGAAGATATAACACTTCCATCTCCTCTATACTCTCACTTCACTGCCCCTATAATCCTTAGTCCTCCTTTCCATTTCACTCTTTCCTCCTGCGGACGAAAAGAGGGCTCTATCTCTAGCTGGTTTGGCTCCATGGACAGAGCGTCTGCCTGTGGACTGAAGGGTCCCAGGTTCAATTTCAGCCAAGGACACATGCCTGGGTTGTGGGCTCAATCCCCAGTCGGGGCATACAGGAGGCAGCCAATCAATGATTCTCTCTCATTACTGTTGTTTCTAACTCTCCTTCTCCCTCTCCCTTTTTCTCTAAAAAGGAAGGAAGGAAGGAAAAAAAGAGAAAGGAAGGGAAGGGAAGGAAAAGGATAGGAAGGGAAGAGAAGAGAAGAGAGGAGAGGAGAGAAGAGAAGAGGAAAGAAAAGAAAGGAAAAAAAGAAAAGAAAAGAAAAAAGAAAAGAAAAGAAAACAGTTCATTCTATAAAAGGAAACCTCACAAGGTGATCTAACCATACATTCCTAAATGGGCAGGTCATGGTGTATAACATTTTTAGTAGCTGATTTATCCTTGCTTTAAGCAAGCTATTTCCGTGTTTTTTTTTTTTAACTCTAGGTTAACATACTGTACTTTTGAAAAGTGACATTTCAAAAGTATGTTAACTTAGAGGCACAAAAACAATGGAATAGAAGACAGAGACCACCCTCAAGATAGCATATAACTGTATTCTGTAATCCAGTCCCTACCTTTCTTTCTCCCACCTTCACATAACCTTCCCAAAGTTCCCTCCTTTATTTCATAAGCATAAAAGAAACTTTCTCCAGAAATTTGAAATCATGTTTTCTGGCAATTGTCCTTGGTTTTGGCTGAAAAATAAACTATTATAAAAATTCTCTATAGATTTAAACTTTACTTACACTGATATACTTTAGATTTGTTAAAACACATTAAAACATAATGCAAATCTGTTATCATGAATACCATAAATGGTTTATTCTGATTCAAGCCAGAAGATCAAATAAAATAAAGGCCAATAATAGTGAAGAAACAGGACTTTTTTATTCTGCCTTCACTTCTTTCTTCTTGTTAAATATAAAGAACTTTAGACTGAAAACTGTCATCAATGACTGAAAAGAAGGAATTGAAGTCCCCGGTGACTAGATAGATTGTAAATTAATATGCTATTGTTCTAAATGAGTAATAATATCTTCTGATCTGGGCAATTTGGACTCTAGTATAGGGGAATTTGAATATCGATTTATCAAATGTAGGTTTACAGTAGAATCATGGGAAGTTTTATTGTTCAAAAGAATGAAATGGGTTCCTAAAATTTAAGGTAAATATTTGCCATCAATCCTAACAGGCTTTAGCATGTGGTTTTGAATGAATGCCTGGGGGAGTATTCGCGAATGAACACTAATCATTGTGAGAGCCCGTGTTACTGCAATAATAGCAGGTATGCCACGCTAAATTAACTTTCTTATTAAAATATATCCAGGCCGTTGGACCTTTATTATAAACTATGATCGTATTAACCAAAGTGAACTACAGTGGTACCTCGAGATACGAGTGCCCTCACATACGAGATTTTTGAGATACGAGCCATCGAGCGAGTGATTTTTGCTTTGAAATATGAGCAACATTTGAGATAGGAGTCATCGCGAATCGGCCGGCTGCACATGACCCACCAGTTTACCGTGACTCGAGCGTCTCATAGTTTCCTACGCCTCGAGGTTATGGAAGGAATTAAACTCGTATCTCGAGGCACCACTGTATTCTTATGGGTGAGATAATAAAATTAGTGGAACATCACTGACTTCTCAGCAGCATGGACTCCTTCGTGCCTCACTGAATCCCACTGAACCCCCTAGCTTGGTGCTCAGTGTGACAGATACACACGGATTTGAGTGTGTTGCTCATGTAAAACTGCTGATCGACCAATCTGTTCTCTGCATCTTCTTGTTCCTTTGTTTCTTTTTTTTAAGATTCCACATATAAGTGAAATCATGTCATACTCGTCTTTCTTATTTCACTTAACGTAATGCCATCCATATTGTTGAAAATGAAGATACTTTGTTCTATTCAGGTTCTACCATTCTCTTTTTTTGTAATTTAAATTCTTTATTGTTTAAAGTATTACATAAGTCTCCTTTTACCCCTATTGACCTCTCCCCAGCCTCCCACACCCCTCTCTCTTCCCCACCTGTGTCCATTGGTTATGCTCATATGCATGCATACAAGTCACTCCTGCATAAAATCATTTTCCACAAAATCTTGTACATTTTTTGTCATATTTTTCTTACTTGCTGTAATTTTTTCCCTTGTAATGACTTCTTTCCTTTGTATATTTTATTTTGTTTGTGACAATGTAGACAAATTTACAACCTGCAACAAATTATGCTTTCATTCTTATCTTTCTAATTCTTTACATTGTATATTATTTGTGTTTCTCACCAGCAAGGCCATGCCGTCTGATTTTGAATAGAAATCATGATAGTGGTCAAATGTTCTGTTAAAGGGACTACTTTAATATTTTCTCAATAATTAGGATATTTGAATTTGTTTTTAATTCATACTATATTTCCAGTGAAGGAAGTTTCATTCTTTTCTCAGTGTATATATCAATAACTTTATCTCTTTCCTGAACAATTGAGGCCCTTGAATCAATTCATTTTGTACTTTTTACTTATAAGCTGTACTATAGGTTTTAGTTTTATCGGGATTTTTTTTTCTAAAACACTAAATTGCTTGGATCGACTTATTATGAGGAAGACAAACCCATGATAGTTTCAAACATAAAGCTACAAAAGAAAGTTTAAAGTCAAATGTTTATCTTAAGTCTGAGTTTGTCGGACAATATTCTTTTGTATTATTGGTCTCTATATCAAGTTCTAACTCAATCTTTTAAATTATTGAATGCTTTCTTAAATAGAGATCTTTAACTTTTGTTTTTAGTGGTAAGTGGTATATATATATATATATATATATATATATATATATATATATATATATTTAATATATTTTATTGATTTTCTACAGAGAGGAAAGAAGGAGAGGTATAGAAAGTCAGAAACATCAATGAGAGAGAGACATTGATCAGCCGCCTTCTGCACGCCCCACACTGGAGATGTGCCTGCAAGCAAGGTACATGTCCTTGACTGGAATCGAACCTGGGACCTTTCAGTCCGCAGGCTGACACACTATCCACTGAGCCAAACTGGTCTCGGCGGTAAGTGGTTTATTTTATTAACCTGATATGGAATGGCTAAAACAATTTTATCTTCAGATCCTTTGGAATTATTTTTTGATTGACTAAATAATAAGAGCCTGCTTTGTTATTTATTAATTACATGTTATTAAGAGAACTATATTAGCCACATAGATACAGATAAGAGCAAGATCAATAGCTCCTCATAGAGCTTAACTCTCATGGAAAAGCATAAGAGACAAAGAAACAGCACAAACACATGCAGCACAAAGTCAGGGCCTGGTAATGCTCGGAAGAACATGGTAACGCAGGGTCAGAGAAGAGGGAGTGGTTGGCAGGACACTTCAGACAGGGGACGATGCAATGCCTTGTAAGGATCAGGAGACCTAAGTGGAGGGAGGTGTAGACAGAGCCTGGGAAGGCACAGGGGCAGTTCTTTAAGTTATTGTCAGCTGAGTCAGAGGCAACAGGCAGAGCCTTGTCTTGGATACACAGTCACCAAAGAGGTGGCTGTGTTATCAGCACTGACTCTTACCTTTGCCCAGGTGTCCGGTAGTGGGTCTTGATATGTAAATCTAGTCAAGCACCAGGAATGCTCAGTCCTACTCAAGAATGCAAATCATCTCCTTTGATCCTAACTTTTGTGAAACTTCCTGGTCTTTGGGGACATCAAATAAACCTCTTGCATGTCCCTCCATCAGAGAGGACCTTGGTCCCACCCGGCCCCAGCGTTTCCCTTCCATTTTGTGTCTTGTCTCTTTCTTTCTTTTATTTCTCAATCCCCAGCTCTTCTGCTCAGGAACTGGATAATACTGGACGCAGAAAAAAGAGAAACACCTACAGGAGGGAGTGGGTCCTGAGACTCTGGGGGAGGAACAAGCCTGCAATTGTGTTGAAGGCTAGTGGAGAATCCAGATCCGGAGACCCACCTTGTGAAATAATGAAGAGTAGAAAAGCAGACCTTACAGTTTTGAAAAGATAAAAAGTGACTTCCTGTTTTGGCATGACAAGTCATGGGACTCAAAAAATCGCATAAACACCCATTTACGTGGATCTCTGCCACGAAAACAGTACGATTCCTTACCCAGCAAATTACGTGCACAGATAAGAACGAATGCTATCCACAGCTGTGAACAGAGAGGTTATATATAGGGAGAGAAAACAAGTTTTCTTCGGAGTTTTGACGGGTCCTGGCCATCTGCAAAAGTGGAAATTTATGGGAGAAAACTTGGATGCTCACAGATGAAACAATAAGAGGAAGCCCCAGCCTGTATCCCAGGCCTGAGGTGGAGTGAACTCTGTTTCTGCCCAGAAGGCAGTTTTGACCAAGCCACGCTCATCCCTTCTACCCACGTGGTTTCTTGTTTCAGAGTAAATACAGTTGATATAATTCTGTATCACAATGCATCCATTTTGAAATTATATGTATTGAGTTGTTCGTCTATAATACAACCAAATGTGGGTTTTAAAATGCATAGAGTAACTGAAGAATCCTACTGTTTCTGGAATATTTTAGAAGTATTTCAATATAATTCTATCCAGATTATATATATATTTGAACTAAAATAGTCTTTTACTTTTCTATTTTTACAAATTTTGCCTGGACATAAATGAGGTCCTACATTTGCTTTCCTTAAACAACAGAATGGATATTTTACTTGTTTGATTATATGGAAATAAACCCCAGCAAGAATATCATAGAGCTGAAACCGGTTTGGCTCAGTGGATAGAGCATTGGCCTGAGGACTGAAAGGTCCTGAGTTTGATTCCGGTCAAGGGCATATATCCTGGTTGCGGGCACATCTCCAGTGGGGAGTGTGCAGGAGGCGGCTGATCAATGTCTTCTCTCATCAATGTTTCTAGCTCTCTATCCCTCTCCCTTCCTCTCTGTAAGAAATCAATAAAATATATTAAAAAAAGAGAATATCATAGAGATGACTCTTCATATTTTCCCAAAGATGTCTCTGAATTTTTATAACACTCTATTATTCCCCTTTTGGTGGCCTATATATTATTACCCAGTACATTTACAGTTAATTGAAGTCTATAAAAAATGAGCAGAAACAACCTACATATTTTCCGGCATATAAGACGACTGGGCGTATAAGATGACCCCCAACTTTTCCAGTTAAAATATAGAGTTTGGGATATATACTCGCCCTATAAAACGAAACCCGGCATATAAGACGACCCCCGACTTTTGAGAAGATTTTCCTGGGTTAAAAAGTCGTCTCATACGCCAGACAATATGGGTAATTTTTAGAAAATGAGGAGTCCAAAAATGAATATGGGATAAGCTTCATGTTTTTTTGTTTTAGATATCCAGGAGTATCTTACTTCACAAAGATGGTTGCTGCTTCACTCTTCCACTTAAGGAATCCATGGCCAGTTAGGTGCATGCAAGATGTGCAAGAGCTAGTGGTAGATTAAGCAAAAATTAAGGAAAGTAGCTCAATCAATGCAGTTTAGTGCAGTCACTACGTGTGGTTTAGCCCTGACTCCTACTTCTGATGACTTCCCAGTGCTCAGAGGGTCTGTCTAAGCCAGTAAAGCTGGTGGACAGAGACCCACGCCTCCTGAAAAGTCTCAGGCCAGCCTTTCCTACGGCCACACTCTGCATCCTCTCTTGTCATCCCCAGAGCATCCCCAGTGAGGACTGTAATCACTCCTCTCCTTTTATGTTGCCCTTTCTTCATTTTTACCCCCTCACTACTGGGCAAAATTATTTTCAGACTTTTACATGCAATACCAGGATCATCCCTTCTCTCACGCCTCCCCATGAAGAAAAATTGCTGTGCTCATTGTATTCCTTGCTGTGGCACTTCAAATTCTGTTGTAACAAAATGTTTGTATTTATGTTTCTCCTGTTACTTATTTTTTTTTAATATGTTTTTTATTGATTTCAGAGAGGACGAAGGGGGAGAGAGAGATAGAAACATGAATGATGAGAATCATTGATTGGCTGTCTCCTGCATACTCTACTCCAGGGGTCTAACCCAGGAACTGAACCACGATCTCCTGGTTCATAGGTCGATGTTCAACCACTGAGCCACACTGTCTGGGCTTATTATTTATTTATTTATTTATTTATTTATTTATTTATTTATTTAAAAGGTGGAGAGAAGAGAGCTTTCTTATTCCCTATTTTGGCATTTATTGCTTCTCCATCTTTTTTTTAAAATATATTTTATTGATTTTTTTACAGAGAGGAAGGGAGAGGGATAGGGAGTTAGAAACATCAATGAGAGAGAGACATCAATCAGCTGCCTCCTGCACACCCTCAATCGGGAATGTGCCCGAAACCAAGGTACATGCTCTCCGACCAGAATCAAACCCGGGACCCTTCAATCCGCAGGCTGGTGCTCTATCCACTGAGCCAAACCAGTTTTGGCTTTTTTTTTTTTTAATTGAAAAAATACTCTTTGTCAAATAAAAGAGCCTCCCTTTTATCTTTGTATCATCTTTTTTAAAAATAGGTTCTTTCACTCTAGGAACTTTTTCATATTTAAATACCAGTTGTAATGAAATCTAAATGACATATTAGATATTTATAAAGAAAGAAAATTAATATACCAAAATAGAATGAGACATGTGAAGAGTTCTGAAAAGCAACAGATTTATATATATATATTTAAAAGAGGTACCACAAAATTAATTGTCCTTGAACAGGATATGGGTTTCTGAATCTGTTCCCCTCCATCACTTATTGTTTAAAAATAGTTTAAAAATATATATATTTTATTGATTTTTTTACAGGGAGGAAGGGGGAGGGAGAGAGAGTTAGAAACATCTATGAGAGAGAAACATCAATGAGAGAGAGAGAGATCAGCCGCCTCCTGCACACTCCCTACTGGGGATTTGCCTGCAACCAAGGTACATGCCCCTGACTGGAATCGAACCTGGGACCCTTCAGTCCACAGGCCAATGCTCTACCCACTGAGCCACACCAGCTTATAACCACCAGAAAGCAGTGTCTCTCCCTCTCTCCCTCTCTCTCCCTCTCTCTCTCTCTCTCTCTCTCTCTCTCTCTCTCTCTCT